>JBCFXI010001141.1:0-72801 GCA_038496175.1 Ampulex compressa
GCCCACGGTGAAAGGGGGAGCGCCATATAAATGTGCGCGCTTTTTTATTGGTCATTATGCGTCTATTTAGTCTTGATTCGAGTGTTTATTATCATTGACACGATTTTGATAAGATAAGTTTAAAAAAGTATGAAAACTATTTTGGAAACCTAGAAGTGAGATGGATTTTCAAAACTCAACGGATTCGAGGACTTTGCATAGGATTTTATCCGGAATGAAGAGTGGATGTATTTTTTTTGACATTCTTTATAAATGTATGTGGTTTTACGGTTTTATTCGTTTTTATCGACTTTAATCTGCTCTTTTTACCAATTTGCCACCCCCAAATTTGTCACGCTGGGCAGTCCCTGTTTGCCTTTCTCCCCTACCCGGGATCGACTACTGTATGGACATCCCCGTGAGTCATCATCGTGCTCTCTAAACCGCGCGTACAACCACCAAGAGAGAGAGAGAGAGAGAGACAATTTATATTTGTACAAATTTGCCATGGTTATTTGCTCGACGATGTATTGTTTTAAAGCAAATTTCCCATTACTGAAGCTACAGTATATATACGTGTCTCGTGGACAATTTTTCAACAAAATTTGATTTTTTATGTTTTTCGCCGAAGTATTTCTACGCTATGCACTATGTACTTATATCAGAATCAAAAATATTTTTATTCCTTCTATTTCATATTGAATTCAGCACCATCAAAATTAAGTTATGGATATCACAAAGAAAATTACTCCAAGGATAGTGGGTGACATTTAAATCGGTATTTTATAGCTAGAAGTATACGATTCTATTCACGACTCCACCGTAACTTCCGAGAAGGTCGAAATCAGATTTGGAGTGAAGGGTGCTTTTTCATGGCTGCACCATCGGATAAATTCGGGCGGTGCTAAAACCTGATTCGCTCATCGCAGTAAAAAATAGTGAGTCCGCGCGGTAGATAAAACCTTATAGATCACTAAAGACACAAGTTACTCTTACCGAGTGTTTTTATAAGACAATAAAAATTCGAGGATCACATAAATCATAAGTATCGAGGTTGCCCCAAGGATAAAAGTGCCCGAACAAAACCCCTCATAACGTACCAAGCCGCTCACCTCGTATTCGTAAAAATTCAATATCCACGTTTAATATCAAATTCATAATTCACGTGGTCGAAAAAAAACTCTCGCGCAGCAAAACCGTGCGAACCTCGCAAACGCCTATGTTCGAATACCATTTTCCAAACCTCCTGCGAAACATTTTACCTCGAAGCAAAAAACCACGAACCCATGCAAGCCGCGCAAGAACCGCTGGAAGTCTGCCGTTATCTCGGAAGAGCTGAAAGCTCCTGCAGCGTCGAAAGCTCCCAAAGGAGGAGGCGCGTAAAAAATCGAGAAGCGTATCGATCGCGTCGAAAATTGGTTCTCGCAGCGCCCCTTTCGAGGGCCGTCAGGACGGCGCCCGTCCTCTGAATCATGCCGAGCAAGGGCGGAGGGGGTGGACGTCTCTCCCAGCCAGAGGGCAAAACGTCGTGCTCGAGAATCGATTCCTCGTGGAATCGACCCCTGTGCAAGTCCTTGACCCAGGTCACGATCAGGTCGTGACGTTGTCGTCACCTTGGTCGCCTCATCGCGCCTCCCTGAGGACCGATGGGGGCCAATGTCGGATGGAAATCCTACGACGCTGAATCGTGTCCTTGACTGCGCAAAACGTGTTAATTAACAGTGAACCTACCTGAGTTATTTCTTGAAAAAACGATAGTGCTTTGAGACGAGATGCCTTTCGAGGTTTTCCATGATTTTTTTGTAGCGTATGGATCGATGTAGAGGTGTATCGACGTTTTGTGTCGTCCTTTTTCCTCGAGGATATATTTAGTATATGTGAATAAAGTGAGGAAGGTGGCTAGTGGGTTTAGTATTAACTCGTCGGTTTGAGCCTCAAATTTGGTGGCCCACATACGGGGATATTGCGTTCCGCGCACATAGAGCGCGGAACGCGGCTGCTCGTTACGTCTAATGATGATAATAATAATCATTCCCTTTACCACGCTACGTGTGCGCAAGGGAAATGAAGGACGAGTTAGACGATAACGCGTACGGCGGGGTATACGGAGTTTGACATAAGCTGTTGGTAAAGTTAATGTTAGACGCGATTAAATTATCGTGTAGCTATGAACAGGGATGAGGATAAGATAAGTGTAGCTGTATATATTTGGGTAAATGTATTAAAGAAAGGTAGTGAATATCTTAATGTATCTTATTATCATGAAAATGGTGTACATTATATAAGTTAGATTATAAGGTATGATCATAGCAACCAGAAGTATTTATTAATTGATCTACGGCGACTGCTATTTCAATACACCATGTCTCTTTCGCGTCGTCTTAGTAAAATCTTACACTTAATACTTTAACATAGCTTTACAATGCACGATTATCATTTCCCTTTCGACTATACTCCTGACACGATTTTTCATCAAATATACCATCGACATCCTATAATGCATCATAAAGTAACACACGATAACAATTTATTTCACCATAAAGAAAATAAAAATTTCAACTTTTAACTTTTAGCAAACGAATACCGCCGTATTCGCGACATGATAAATGCGATGAAATATAATGCAATATAAATATAAAGATAAAATATAAAGATAAATGCGCTCGTTCATTAAGGATTAATAAGGGAAGGTACAATAGCACAGCAATGCGGGGAATACAAATATTGAAGTAGGATATGACGAAAAGTATGTTCGAGCTGCATGACGTGTATTATGATTCAAATTCCAACTTCTCTTTGAAAACAGAGGGTGCCGGGCGGTGGTGGAGTGATCGTGGGGGGTGGCGGTAGTTCGGCCACCCCCCAAGGCGCACAACAGGGCAGCAACCTGGTGTATCGCGTCGTGAGCTCGAGGCATCCCGGCAGCGGACATCACTCGCACGTGAAGAAGTCCGACAGCTCCCAGCAGACGGACAATTCGGCATTTAAGCATCAGCAGCAGCAGCAACAGCCGCAGCAGGGCTCGATCAGCTCGAACAGCAGCTCGAACAGTCAACAATGGAAGAAGTACATCGAGGCTGGCGCCGCGAGGGATCGAGAGAGAGACAAGGAGGGTGCGCCCCCGAGTCCTAGTCCCTCCAGGAGGTCCCAGGTAAATTGAATCTGCGGTCAAAGCTATGGAATTTAGGATAAGGAGAATGAAGTCCACGTGAATTCCGTAAATAAAAGAGTCCATATTAATTTCGTGGATATAAAGATGCATATGAATTTTGTGGATAGAAGTGTTCGTGTCGATCTCGTGGAAATAGATTCTACATCAGTCTCGTGGATAGAAAAATGGATGTCGGTCTCTTGGATAAAATTCTAGTCTGTACTAAACCTGTATATAGGAAAATCCATGTCATACTTGCTGATGCAAAAGTCGATATCAGAGTCGCAAATAAAAAGTCTATGTCGGTTTCGTGGATAGAAAAGTTTATATGAGCCTCGTGGATCAGAAAGTATGGATATCGGTCTCATTGATAGAAAAGACCGTATCAGTCTCGATCGTACGAGATGGCGAGCGTAACTCATGACGACGGAGGGAAATGAAAGCCACTAACGAGGTCGCTTATGGATGATAAGTCGCTTTGTAGATCGAGTTTCAAGGTCATGATTGGAAATTATATATTTCATCTTCGATTTTCATGATAAAATGTGAAATGAAAATGGTTATATTTTCTCTTATTTTCGATAAATGTAGCGGTAATATCTTTGCTAATAATGTACGCTTCCCTGATAGTACGAAACTAAAATCGCTGTCTAAATAACTAAACTTTCCTTTTGAACTTCCACTTTGTCTTCAAAAATATAAAACAGGCGAATGCTCTTTAAACGTTGCAAGACACATTGTGCAAAGGGAAATTGACGGAAAAAAAATATATATGCTTTAAATTTTATAAATATAAAACAATATATAATGCTTTGAATCATAAAGTAACCAGTTTTTTCCAATAAAGCCTCGAATTTCGAAAAAAAACCCAACAAAAGCAAAATTATACACCTAGTAGGGTACCAAAGGCATAGAATTAAACCTTATATTTCTATTAGGCGTATGCATATAGTTACCAAATTTGGTAATCAAAGCGGAGATTAACGTACTTTTCCACGTAGGACAAACATCGGAAGCAGGCCATGGCCGAATATGCAAACGGCGAGAAACCGCAGAAAGTCTCGTCTGGAACGTCGACCAGCGGTAGCAGCAAGGTCAGGGGTGTCCCCCAGAGTTTTGGATATGTTAAAAGACACAGCGCTGGCACCAGCCCCAGTCCCAATGGGATACAAAATGGGGGAAAGGATGCCGCGAGAACGGCTCAAGTCAGTGCCGTGCCCAGAACGAAGGTGAGCACCTTTGTTTCGACCCTTCGAGCATAAAGTGCCGTTCCATTCACAGCATTCTTTCATGACACACTTTTGTTCTACTTGATGCTGTATTACTTTGTAACATACATCCCTAGCTTTCCTATATAACATTTCTTACCAATACCTCATAGCTATAGTTATAAACAAAAATCTAATTTGAAGGGTAATCATTGGAAAGAATGATGTCCTACTGTTCGATTACCTAATAGCTTACAAGCGTCATCAAGATTTGCTGCTTAGTAGTGCACTTCTTTGATCAATTTCTCGACAGCATTAAGTTCTTATACTTTCCATGCACAAGTGTCTCATATTACCGTGCATTCTTATTTGAATACTGTTCGCTACATCCAAATACCCATTACTCTGTCTTACATTATTTAATACCTTATATCCCGACTTTCAATTCCTTTCAAATTTTCATTCCACACAGATCTAATTCACGCTACATTATATATTGTCGTTTATATTATAGTTCACGTACAATGTCTTTGTCCAGGTCAAAGTATCCGGCGGCACGCAGACGTGTACCACCGAGCTCCAGGCCAACTCCCAGGGATCAGCGCAGGGCCACCACTACAAGAGCTACAGTCTCACTGGCCCAAGCGCCAGCCAGCTCTCGCAATCCGTCAGAGACCGGCTCATGCTCGGTTCTCAGAGCTTACCAAAACCAGGCAGTCCGGAATTCACGGCCCTCTTCGCCGCCGCGCATCATCGCGAGAGAGGAGCGGGCGCAGGACCCGCGAGCGCCTCCTTTTCTCCGCGCGTCCTCAAGCCCTCGGATGGAAGCCTCAGCGACACCTGCAGCAACTACGCGGCGCCCGATCTGCAGGGATATTACACCCCGAACAGCCCTTACACCACCTCCTGGATGAGGCACAGTAACACCTACACACCGAGTGGACGATCGCAAGGTACGTTTACCCAACTTTCCTGCCAAGGAAAACGGTAATCGCCTCGTAAACCCTGGACAATCCAGTTAATGCACCTGGGAGTCTAATCTGTATTCAACGAATGCAGATTGAGGAGTGTTGCTTTGTGGAGGGGGAGGTGTTGTTGAAGCTTTGGAATATAGTAGGTACTGCTCGAAGTCTGGGAGAAGCTGCGTTTAACTGGAAAACGTAAGACACTTCTGTTGGCTACGAAAGGTGATTTATGTAAGAAGAGTGTAGTATTATTATTTGTCTGGACACTCGTAAGTTGGTATTAAACGTGATTTAATAAATGATAATGTAGGATATATATATAGAAGGTGGAGAGCGAGGTAAAGTATGGAGATATGGAATGCAAACGCAGGATATCATCGCAGAACAGTATTTCGTAACACATAATACGACGGTACAATCGACATCTAGGATAACAAAGCACAGTCGTGATAGTGCACGATCGAGAAGGATCTGAACTTGTATCTGAGAAATACAGAACATTATTACACCTATAATTTCTGATTTCACTCACGATACATAAGCACTTCGTTCCACATACCGATTCGAAGATCGAGACTTTGAGAGACTAGAGTTCCATCGAAACGATGATCTTCGATAATTGTAATCAAAGAATAATCATCTTTCCACGCTTAATCAAATTGCTCCATCTTATTCCGCGCACACTGCCACATCTTCTTTAATTATTTGCATTATAGTGGTTAGATACGCGAAAATAAATGAAATAACCTTCTAGCACAATGGATCCTGGGAACGTATAATCAAGAAGCATTCTGACTATCGGCTTTCAGGCATGGGCTTGTGCGAAGCTGACAGCGTGGAATCCCTGGGTTCTCACAGAGCAAGCCTGACACACGCCCGCCTCCTGATGCACCAGAGGGACTCGACCGGTTCACCAGCACCGCCCAGACTCAACAGAAGCAATTCCATCAGGTGAGCCTACGGGCCCGGCCTGCCCTCTCAGCACCAAATCTTCACGATCCCGTTTCAAAGTCTTTACGAGTCATTTGCCAAACATCGATATGTATAGATGCATGTTTAGAGGATGCAAAAACGTCTCACCATATTCTTCGAGTCGAGAAGTATCCCAGACTCCATTCTTATCCTTTTCTGAATTTAACCACTCTATGAAAGCGACCGCTCGTTTACGGCGATGAAATAACGCAGAACATTTGATGCCGTTCTAGCCATCTGCGGGACAGGACATTTCCAAGGTAGTGCGAAAATCTAGCATACACATACGTCGAGCCTGTTTTCCACGTATAAGTATCGAAATAACCGAACCTTTCTTAGGTTGTACACCGCAACACGTATTCTCGGGGGATCGGAAATCATCCTCGTGCTTCTCGTTGAGTTTTGTTGGAAAAATCGAGAAGGAGATGCGACGATGTACCGCGTTTAGGGAAAATATTCAAATTTCTGAATCTTCTTTAAAGTTTTTAAAATTTGTTTCATATTTAAATTTAAGGAAAAAATTAAAAAAAAAGCAAAGTTTCCAATTTATCATGTCGGCTATCGTTGATCGAGATGATCTTACGACACGTTTTAATTAAATACGCGCAGAAAGGAATAGTCTATTGATACATAATAAAAAGATAATTAACTGTTTTGGTATATTAAAACGATTTGTACGTACAATTTATCGCCAAAATTTGAAATCGTCTTTCACTTTTTTTGACACACAAGTTTGTGCAACATCGATACCGATCGTATCGAGTTTTCTTACTCGACTTCGTTATTAACTCATCCTTATCCGCGAGCATCTCGCGATCGATATTACGCCAAAGTACTCCTCTATTTCTTTGTAAGTCGCGATATATATAATTCGGTATAGAGTAGATTTATCAGTCGCGATAAACTCTATACCGAAACCTATTTCGCATCCACGAGGATGAAAATCTGCCAAGCGACGCATCGGCGTGCATTATTC
The DNA here is from genome assembly GCA_038496175.1 of Ampulex compressa. Taxonomy (NCBI): domain Eukaryota; kingdom Metazoa; phylum Arthropoda; class Insecta; order Hymenoptera; family Ampulicidae; genus Ampulex; species Ampulex compressa. The sequence continues at coordinate 7,252 of JBCFXI010001141.1, forward strand.
TCAATTTCCACGATGAAACTCCTATGCGCAAAGCCTCGATAAATTCTGATCTCCCGATACACACGAGTGACAGTTATACGCACCCGAAAGTCTGAAACACGTATCCATGTTGATCCAGTCACCGAGTGTTTGACACACGTTGGGCAAACTCAACACGTAATTTAGTTGTTATTGGTTCGGCCGGTGTGTCTCGTGCGGTATTTTGTATTTGTGAATTTGGCCAGTGCTTTTTGTGCTAACGCATGTACGACGCTTCTACATCGAGTCCACGGTGATAAGGCGGCCGCAGGTATCGATCCGCGTTCACCGAGTCCGGGACCTTCGTCCCCGGAGCCGACGCCGCTTTTGTCCCGCAATCCTTCGGCTCCCATAAACGAATCGTTCGCCCCGCGTTTTGTGCCTCGAAGTGCACTCCTCGTCGCTCCTTTTTTTCTCCTTCTTTCGACGGGTGCGCGATTTTTAATTGATCGCCCGGCGCAGTTTTTCCGCCAGCCGTATTACCGTGGCACGAGTGTGTATACGAGCCAGAAGTGGTGCTCGAGCCGTTGGTCTGGAGGAAGAAAATTCGCCTTTTTAATTAGGCCCCTCTTCCGGATCCGCTAATTACGTACACGCTCGCCAGACTGGTCGAACGTGCTCTCGTCGATATCCCAAGGTAACCGAAGGTTCCGAAACGGCCAATCGATGCGGTCGGAGGGCCCTCCAAAAAAACGACTTTTCGAGATTTGCACGATTGGTATCTTGGTGTAGCTCTTGGATTACTTTTTCGGCGATTTGGCTGTGCTCGGAGAAAGTTCGGGGGTGATCGAGGATTTATTGTTATCGTAAAATTCGTAGTCTGAAAAACTAATATATATGTTTTATCATACGATTTAATTTAAGATTTACCGTCACTTTTTCACTTGTTAAGTGAAGTACTTTGTAGCATTCTCGCGATTGCTTTTGGATATATCGATGGATTTTGGTTTTTTTTTATTTTATTACAGTTATAGTTTTTTGTTATTATTATATGATTTTAGTATTTTAGTTTTTGTAGAAGAATTACAACAACGGACGATGCGTATATTTTGCCTTTACAAGGTTAACTATAACGTCTGGTATTGATCGTTGCAGTCTGTATAATAAAATAATATTTTCGAAGACAAAGTCGACTTATCTCGGTTAACGCATCATCGATTTCCCTTCGCGAAGAACGAACAACCTTTTCTCCCTCCCCGAGTTTTCTCATTCGGGCACACTTTATCAAGGCGGAAAAGGAATGACTCTCCTTTTCCATGAAGTTGGTTTATCGACGCCAGGGCACGTTTTTTCTTTACGTCGTATCGAACGACTGTCCTTTCTTTCCACCGAGTTTCCCGATTAAGGACTACGTATACACACTTGTACAACATCGTGTTCTGGAGCATTTTCACGTCGAAGATGTTTTCCACGTACACGATTTGACGTGCGACAAGAAATCGTACGGCGATAGTGCTTCGTATCGTTTCGCGGATAGGTCCTCGCAGCTCGAAGGAACGTGATAAAGTCGTGATAAAAAAAGGAACGCGATAACTCGAAATCGGGCAAAGTTCGCAGGTAGGATGTTTGCCCGCCTTATCTCCGTCAAACTTTGGAGTCAATCACCTTCTTTCGGTGCATGCCTCGTCGCTTCTCGAAGATCCACATCGCGCCCGTCTAACGGTGCATCCTTAATCCATCACCGCCCAATGGATTTTCATCGGCTCCTTATTTCACTTTTTCTAAAACAATCTTCATCCACTCGAGTGATGAATCACGATCCACGGATCATACACTGGAAGATAGTTTAACTATTCCAGATTGTACGATAACTCTTGCCGCTTGCTCAACGTAAGCTTAAGAAAATACACGTATTACTGTCCTACAAATAGAACACTGGGCGGATATGCGTTAACGAACACCACGAATTTCTCGCATAATTCCATTCGTCTACGAGATCCTCGTAGATTAATTCGATGCTTACGCGCTTCGTGGATCTCCGAAGGCGCAAACGATTTGGAAACAGGAAAGTGTCGTGGATGGCGGCGACTTAAACGATCGAGCATTTGTTTTCGCAGGTCCACGAAGAGCGAGAAAATGTATCCCTCGATGCTGGCCAGAGGAAGCGGAGCATCCTCGTCGGTGGGTGAAGAAGTTGGCGTTGGAATGGGCATGAGCGTGGGGGTGGAGCCTTATTACAGCGTTCCCGTGGGATCCACGGGATGCACGGGACAACACTGGTCCCAGCCAACGTCTCCAACACCGACGCACACCTCTCGTCAGCCACCGAATCTCTATCAGCACGTGCACAAGGATGACGACAGTGAGTCCGCATTCGTATAGGCCTTAGTTTGGTGTCAAAGTTCCTGACGGTTGTCATGCCGATAAGGCGGGCGATGAGCGACGCGGAAGTGATCTACGACTCGTTTGGAATTAGTTACTTAAGTCGTAGTAGAAATTATTCTCTTCCCGACGGACATTGATTTGAGGAGCATTGAATTTTCTGATTATGCCGTGAGATGATATTGAAGAATTCGGGAGTGGAGATGGCTTGGATCGATGATCGTAGTTTTGAAATCTTCTTTTGGTTTAATGTTAAAATATTAATTGCGGTTTTTAATATAATATCATGAATATTTATTACGCCAAACGGAATATTCATTTTTTTTTTTAGGATGTTTGTTTATTTCATTCGGCGTTTTTAGAATTCTTCCATGAATTAATTGATTGCATTATATTCGATCATTTTATATTTTTGCGATTACTTGTGTCAGAAAATTTAGACGTAATTCTCGTTTATTATAATTTTCACTCGTCTTCTCGCTTCTTTTTTTACCACGGATATGGACCAAGAGAGAATCTTTGATAATGTATTTAAATCGCATATTTATTCTCATCTTGAGATTTCAACGTTACTTTCAATTGCTTTTGATACATTGCCTCCTCCATTGTACTCGTGACAAAGACGTTGGGTAACGCAGTTAGGAAAAGGTTAATTGGAAGTTTCAAGTGACTCGAGACATGATACGCAAACAGAGGAAGCTGCAAGGATCTGTCTCACGAGGAATTTTCCTTGTTACTTTACTTCAGTTCATGGCTCTTCGGTCTCATTGGTATCGACTGCCAGCAGCCTGTATAGCTCGGCCGAGGAGAAGCAAGCTCACGAGCTGAGAAAACTGCGACGAGAGCTTTTGGACGCCCAGGAAAAGGTTCATTCGCTGACCAGTCAACTCTCAACGAACGTGAGTACAGAATTATGTCCATTGACCAAGCTCGATGTTTATTCACAATCCGCTACGATTGCATTTGCGTCTTTCGTGCATTTCGTGATTCTCGCGGCGACGCTCTTCAGCATACAATGCTGTTAGTACCGAAGAGATTATCTCCACGAGACGTATATTTTTTAAACATATTCTTTCCTAATAAAAGAATTTTCGCAAGTATTCTGCGAAATTTTTAACTTGTGAAAACGTATAAACGAAGGAATCTCGGAATAACCACATCTTTATTTTAGAAGGTAGGAAATTGAAATATCAGCTTATCACCACTTCGACATCTACTAAATATTTCATATTCTTATATTGACCGAATCCTCAACCACAGACTGAGCAAACCACTATGGTTTATTTAACCTCTCATACGGATCTTTAGAAGTTTGTAAAAGAGGAAGTCAGCGGTAATTCTCCGCCATACCTTTTATTCAGTATCCACAATACGAAGTGATGATATAATAATACAATTTAGCACCTATAACAAAAAAAGTAAAGAGTCATAAAAAACGGATATTAATCTCAAAAAGTTACTAACGCGGATCCAAAATTGGTGAGCACCAAATCGAGCTTATGACAGCATACGCATACGCAATATACACATAAAACATACATACGCCACTTTCAAACGAATAATTCCTCGATCCCCGATGTTGATTCCAACCTATCTACGTAAACGCCACTCCGCGCCAACGTGCGCGTACACAAACACCTGCAGGCCTCTCCTGCGGATTTTGCAGTTTCCACTAAGGCGCATTGAACCGTGCAACGTCATCGCGGTGTACGATTCAATTGCTGGGAAGCGGATCTATTCCGGCCGCAATTGGGAAGGGGTAGTAGGCCGAGCAACTCGCGCGGAATGGAGCAAATTGGTGCAAATGATTAATCGCAATTAATCGAACGAGATGACAATTAGCGGGCCGCGCGTTACGTCTCGCTCTAACGAGCCCGATCCCAGGGAACCTGTTGCCCGTGCCGCACCGCGGGGACGCGAGTGGCCTGGCTGAAATTACATTTACCGCTGCGCGATAGAGGAATTCTGGATTGTTCAGGCACACGCCGCGCATTCTTGCATGGCTCTGTGGAGGAACGAAGGGGGCAGATGGGGAGAGAGGAATGGAAGAACCCGGAGATAGTTGATTTATGCAAGTGCGTGTGAATCTTGGAAATGATCGGGGAAACTCTAGGAGCTGGTTGAAGTGGAGTGGGATCGAAGAGGCGAGCGAAAGCGCAGAGGGTCGCGAGTAGAGCGTCGTTGAGCTGCAGTGGAGGAACTTCGAAGGCCTTTTCGAAGAATAAAGAGTTTGTGGTATTAGTTATTAGAGTGATACTAGAGAGAGAGAGTGAGAGAGAGAATTTACAGGGATCCTAGAATGATCGAACTACGAAAGCAAACGATGTACGGTCAATATCGTATCTTATACTCCTGATCGTACGTTGGCTCTGATATTTCTGATAGGTACTCGGGAGGAGAGGATATTTTTGCCGAGCGGTTAAGGCAGCGCAACCGTGCGCCGTAAAAAGCTCGTTATTCTTTTATGTCCCTATATAGACTCAAGGGTTTATACGAAGTAAGAGAAATATAAGGCAGACGCGCGATTAAAGCATAGGTGATTACGTTTGCATGCGTGATTTGTGTGTTTGTATAATAATCAGTATATGAAACGCAATAGTCACTTGTGGAGTAGAATATGCACGACCTCTAAATCAAATTTTGGTATATTCTCGAACAAAATCAGAAACGTTATTCGACATTAGAGGTAACTTTGGGGCAAGATAGAAGCATACCAGCTTTCTATTCAACCAATCGACCACCAGCGATTCCTAAACAAAGCCTAATTAAGCATTCCACCCCGAAGAATCACGCAATTTATACGACATTAGGTGTTCAACTTTACTTCCGCCGGTTTTTTCCCTACAATTCAAGACTGTCGTAAAAAATCAATTATACATTTATGATTCAAAGTACTGTCCATCGTCGGCCACGACAGAAGCAATGTAGCACACCTAATAGATTCCAATCGCTGCCAACAAAACCTGGTTGAGTACCCTATCCTAGGTAATCCTGATACTTTGTAACTTTCGCAGAAAATGCAAAAGCAAGCACTGATTTGTGGTCAAATTAATAAACCCTGCCAGTTGCGAAGGAAACTTGGTCGAGAACTTTATGCGAGGACGCCTTGTAGAGCATTTACGATACGAGTATTTAATAGCAGCACCGATAGCTCACGTGCAAACGATTTCGAATCGCCCGCTTGCTCGGCAAGCGGCATCGGCGAGGCGTCCGTGCAGCCGACTGGCTGCGTAGAAGCGAAGATCGAGAAGACTCTAGCCAATCGGCTGCCGCGCTGGTGCTCCGGGCGTCTTGGGTCGCCGTAACGTGAATCGGCAGGCGGTTTACGGTCAGTTAGTGCCGAGACGCGCGCCTTTGAACGTCGTCGATCAGCGCGTGCACAAAACGCTCACCGTGATGCGCATCTCGAATCGTTAAACAAATCGACGACTCGATCGTCGATTGGAACTCTTTCAGATCGCGGCTCGAAATGAAATTCCACGCGAGAATCGAACCTTCGATAAAATATACCGCTGAAATTTTGTAGGAAAAGTGAAGTATTTATTAGATTCAGCTGTTTGCTGGATTTTCTTATACTCTTTGGAAATTTCTACTCGTTGACGATACGAATAATCGAATCGCGCGTTAATTTCCCCTTTTGCTCGACGAAGCTCGCGAGGCTTTGAATTTCTCAGTGATAAAGTGTGAAAGTTCTCCCTCGACGAATCGGCCGGTGAAGGTCTCAAGAGAATCTTATAAGGGACAGGAGACGAAATGATCTCCGGGGACGATCCGGCGAAGCAACGAGGTACCTTAAAGAAATGCGAATTTTTCTAAGGATGGAATCGTTTGTCTGGGTCTTTTTCGGTTTCCTTTTCGCGCCAAACGCCGACCCTTATCGACGCCTCCTCGAGTTCTCTTCCCTCGCGGTTTTTGCACCCCCGACGACACTCGGTTTTATCCGCGACAGAGCGACGTCTTCGGCTCGGCAAAGTGCGGCTCTGAAAAGTGGCCAAGCTGAAAATAAGATTCGAAATTTTACAGCGACTGATTCGATGCTTTGGGATTGGCGATGGGGAAATACGCGTTAGGTGGATATACAGTATTTGTTCTGTGCAAGAAACTTATTGTTCTTGTCGAATCGCGATCATGGTTTTACACAACGTCGATCTCTTACTACTAGAGAGTATATTTTCTGAGCTAAGTCCAGGTTTTTTCGCCTTTGTTTTTTCTTTTATTCAACGATGATATTGTGAGTAGATTAGATAGTTTAGAAATTCTAATAGAAAAAAACAGGTATGGAAAATCATATAAAAATAAAATCAGGAAATGTGTTACTCTCGTTCTGTCAGTCGGATTATCAGGTGATTATTTATAAACGGTCTTGTAATTCATTTTCCCTTGCTTCTGAAATTGTGACTAACATGTATTACGAAGACATATCGAATTAATATCAGAAAACGCACATTAGATAGTAAACGATGGAGGTTTTACGTTATACCTCATCGTAGAAGGCAAAGAAAAATATATATTATGAAAACCTAACTGTGCGTGAATTTTGTCTATTCCTTAGCCAAGAAAGGGACAGGTATTTGGGTTGAGGTATTTTTCGAAGAACTCACCGGCATTTTCCGCAATAATATTTCTCAGGTAGAGCAGTTACCTCTTTGAGGGACAATGACCAACCAAACCTACCACTGAAAATCCCAGCCTTAGTCCAAGATAGCATCAAAAGTAAACCATCTCTCGAGCGACCGTCTTATAAACATAATAATTATTAGGTCAGGTCATCAACAACTTCCGCTTCTGGAAATAAATTGGTAGTCTGGAACGGAAGTTACGTGTGACTCAACCTAATATATATCAAAGCCCAGAGGGAACCGATTAAAAACGTTTAACACATTTTCTGCCTTTTTTTTGATTTCATAATCTTCAAAAGTCTGCTCTACAAAGAGGTTAATCTGATTGCAAAACCTCTTATCTACAAATAACCGAACACTTAATAAAAAGCTCAATAAACGCGGTTTCATATTACGAAATGACTCGTGTTATGGCATTAAATTCGCGTTTGTTAAACGTAATGTACACGTAATGCTTACAAAAACGATGTATGCATATTGATGATTTAATATCGAGGCATGGACATAAAATAAAGTCATAATTTCGCGCGGAATGAGCGAACCTCCGATAACTTGTGGTGCGGTAGTACGTATCGGCGGGCTATGATGCTGGTTTCGGATCGAAAGATCTGAGGCACGTACGCGGAGAATTCAGGGGCAAGAAGTTTAACGCCGGTTTATGTCCTTTATGGAATTACACTCACGTTTTACGAACACCGAGCGGCGGTGATCCACCGTTACTTTGGTTTCCCGGGCACTTAGGAAGTGGGTTTCTACTTTTTAATTTGCCTTGATCACTTTTACATTCTTAAAGCGCATGCTTTCTGGCCGCATTAAAATTACGCTCGCCTGTATTTATTTTTAATCGAAATCAATTCAATAACGAATATTTCTTCTAAATGTTAATATTCTGGCTACCATCTAATCTCAACTCTTGTGTAATTTTATATTATAGGGAAAAATAGACAAATTGATATGATCAAGCATAAAATATACCTTTAACTTATTATATTCCGTAGATTCCGGATATAAGAATAAACGAATAAATGGTACTAAATAAATGGTGAATTTTAGGCGGTTAAAATTTTCGATATAAAAATCCTAATTATACACGCAAAAAAAAGTAGTGCGCTTTTGCAATCACGCAAAGTATGCATATGCGTATCAATATACATCTAAAAAAAATCTTGTCAAATTATTGGCAAATAAATGTCTTTGCGTAAAACGAAGAAGTTCGATAATATCATAACCAGCGTCGGAAACAATCATCTACAATAAGTACCAAATGTGGACGCCCCAAATACTGTAAAACCAACTCTATCGAGTTGGCAAGAAAGTAATTTCCGTTTTGTAGCTTGAAATAGAACTCACATATTTATATAAAGAATAAACTTTAACGAACAATGTATTTTCTCTTACATTCGATGATCTTTCGCCATCTTTCCGGACAAACTCATAATTCCGCGATCATAAAACTTCTTATCTTTATCAACAAAATACCGAACCAAGTGCGATTTGAAAACCGAAAGAACTTTCTCACCGAGCCAATGGATGCACAAAAATAGAAATCGATTGCACAGAGAGCGTTTCGGGGCTGATATTTTCAAAGTTGAACATAAAGTCCGAAGTTGGCCGGCGCAAGGCGCGGTGCCTCGCGACGGTCGCGAGGGGCACATATATGGAAGAAAAGAAGCTCGTCAGGATCGTTCCTAGGAAACGAGGTATCGCTTTAGCGACTCTCGAGGCTGCAGCATCCCATCGCGCCCATTTTTGCCCATCGCGCCGCTCTATGCCACCGCCATACCGCATTCCCGTCGCGTACACCTCCGTTGACTGTCTCCCAGCACCGGGCTTTTCTTTTCCTTTCCTCGAGTTTCCGCTCCAGCCATCGGCTCCCCCACCGTTCGTCACTCCCGCGACCGACGGAGAAAGAAACTCCTGGTCGCGGAACTCGCGATCTTTCCCCCCCGCCTGGCCGTATATAGATATTGATGCTCTATATGGCCGCAGTTATGTGGATCGATCGGGTATCCCTCAACGTTATGTCGACCGAAAAGAAATCATCCTCCCTTCCGTACCGTCTAGCGATTCGATACCGTGGGTTTAGCGAAGCTTTCAATGCCCGTGGCTGAATATCGCGGTAGAAGGTTTGAGGTTTGAGTATAATACTACGTGCGTTCGTCCGTAGGAGAAGAAAGGCATGCGGTGACCAGTGGTGTTCAGTCTTGTATTGTATTTGGCTAATGGCCTGAGGAACGATCGAGTTGTACTCGTGCCTTCCACGTTTTTTCGTTTGATAATGGAAGAAGAATTCTTTTTACGGAGAATCGATGAGTATGAGAGTCGAAAGCATGATTTATCCGTGCGTGCTGCAGATTTTAGCATGGCAACTCGAGATTTTGAATACTGCCGCGTAATATTCTCGGAGCGATTTGTATTAGAGTAAACACCTCGCGGTGTCTTTGCCGACGCTTTCACGGCCAAACGCTTATTCATTCGCGATGCGCGTACTTAATAATTATTCCTCCTTCGAGAATTACTACTCTTCCATTATCGCGCGTCGAATCTGAAAATGCACGTTGATCATTGGACAATTACACGTGTGTACCTGCTTGCGCATGCGCCGAACGTAAGGTCAGCCGCGATTATTGGCCAGAGGGTACGAGATTAATCGAGACCAGCGAAACAACGTGCGATTGATCGATACGGATCTTCGCGCGAAGAGTAATACCAAGTTTGCCGTGGCTTCTCTGCCTACCTTGAATTTCGAACTTTGAGGAACATTCTTTACTCCGATACTTCAAGCTCGAATATTTCTACCATTGCGTACCTATTTTAAGTTGCGTTCGATAAGGTGCAGTAACGTTTGTTGCCTCCCAGAAGAGCTTCGTGCTCGTTGAACAACGGCCGACTAAGAAAAGGCATACGAAGGACTCCGCAACGCGCACGCACCGCGTCGAACAAAAAGTAAAGAGAGAAACGGATGGGGTATTAATTATGATGCAAATCGACTACGAAATAGACACAAGGCGACCCATCCTTCGGGCGTGTTGAGTAACTGGTGGCTCTTATACCAACATACGAGCGCAGACACCGCTTCCAGTGAGTCATTTATCGATGGAAAGGGCCCTTTTATGCGACGACCACATGACTGTCGTGCGCAGGTAGCTCGTTTTTTTTTATTCCCAAAGAACGTGGAACACGGAATATATAACGTTACCTAATGGAATCGTAAAAAAGAGAGTGGATATCGCGGCCGTCGTGATGAACGTTGTTAACCCTTTGCGGTCGGATGGCGAGTGGATTTTACTCTTAGCCAGACGCTAAAGTATCTGCGATCGAGTAACTGGCAAACTAGTTGAATATTGGTGACCGGTTTGATCGTTTATGATGTATAATAAAAACTCGTGTACCTTGTTATCGGAGATTTTACTTTAAAATTAAAGATTACTTAGAGGCGGACAAGCGTGTTGATTTAGTGAATGAAATAATGCTTCCTAGTTTAATATCGGTGGAAACGTTAAAAGTTCTGTAGGGGAAAGATATACATCTGCGCATCCGTTTCCAAAAACCACGCTTTTTTACTCTTTTTTTATTTGTTTAAAAATTGTTTTCAAAATATCATAACAACAAACGCCTTCTTTCGCAAATATACCGACGTCTAACAAATTCACGCGATTTTTAAAAGGAACATCGCCACATTCTTACTTTTCAAGTATACTCTTCTTTACAAACACGCAATATTATTACACTACTGACCAAAAAGGCGTTTGTTCGATCCACGGACGAAATTTCAAGAGGTAAAAGGACGCGCTCCATTCTCATATTCCACGTTGTAAATCATCGCATCGCGGTAGCTGTAAAAGTTAATGAAAAACGCACAGTAGCCGGCAGCCGGTCTGGCGCAACTCGACCGGTCGGCGACGCGTTGAGAAAGATCGCCCCGAAGTGACTTACATGGGAAAATGATTAATTATATCATTCGCGTAATTGATGTTTTAACGCACGGTATCGTAATCGACGTTCCAGTCGGCGCATTAGCCGGAAGCCAGGCAACAGGTAGTGAGAATTTCCACCTCGATGCCGTAGCCTCCGGGAATTCACCCATCCGATCGTTTCTTCAACTTTGTCGCTGTCGTTCGCAATATTTCGTCAATTTGAATCCGACGATTCGCATCCGGATTATCGAACTCTCGTATATCTCGTCCGCCTCAACCTCCAGCGTCTCGAAGACAGGTGGAGGAGCGATTACGCAAACATGGACTACATCTCGTCTGCTCGCGTACACGTTCGTTAAGTAAGCATTTCGTGCCCCGTTGAAACGTAAGCTAAGTCAGAAAAATGTGTAAAAAACAGTCCAAGGAATTTTATAACGTGGTTGACAAGAAAAGTATTTAATTACTAAAGTGTAAATGACTTCAATATTTAAAGTCTGTGTTTTGTGTCGTTCGAACGTTTTGTTAATCGATTAATCCTATGAATTTTTAGCACGTGTTATGGTATATTTTTCCATTGCGTAGTACATTTATTCGTTTTACTTTTCGCAAAGAAAGGATAGATTATTTCATTCAGCAGTATATAAGTTTATATACCGACCTGCATAAGATTGTAGGTTAATAATATTCTAGTTTTCTGTACAAAGATAAAGAGCCACGCGGCGAAGGATCGACGGAGTAACGTGTCTTCGGACATTTCCGGGTAATCGTTGCTCCACTGTACTCAATTACAAAGTATAATTGCTAGGCAGGCGTGCGCCTTCACCTCATTCTGCGACTACTTTGTGTCTAGAATTAAAAAACCGGGTAAACGTATCTTATAATAAGAGCAGGTAGAGGCGTTAAGTCGCTCCACGACTCTTCGTCGACGCACGGAGAAATTGTAGAACATCGACGATACAGATGCGAGATTTGAAAAAACCGTGCGCATCGCGCACACCGATTAGGAGCACAGGAACAATTAATTTACAAGGAGTTCGAGGCACAGGGTCGATAACGAATGTTTGTGCAAACGTCCCATGTTAATTTCGAGCAATTTATTTCCCAAGGGTTCTCGGTAAAGAGCTATCCACGTGGGTGGCGACTTCGCGGTTCGTGGACGACGTTGAAAAATGACACCATCCCGAAGTCTTGTCCGTGATACGATTGTTACGACGTTTAAGACTGTCGGGGCCAAGCCTAGCAGCAGGTGGTGAGATTTTCGATGACTCACGTGCCTTCCAAATTGATGGGAGCGATTATCGGCTTTAACGATGTCGCCCAATCCAGCGTCTACTTGTCAATCTTCGTCGAAAGAGCCTGATTATCGGACGATAGTAGTAACGAGGATAACATCGACCGTGCCCTTGCGACTACGCCATTAATAAAGTAAGAAAAATTGCCGTTGTCGCCATCGATTAGTACGTCGATAGTGGCTACATTGTTTTACGGCTTTCTCTACGATAGCTTTGCGAAATGGAACTTTCGAAAGGTTTAATTATCCTGCTTGCGAAACGGCACGAATGACCTTTACCGCTTCGATCCTTAAGCGATGGTTAAATAATTATCGTACGATCGGAGCATAATTCGCAAATTACGGTGAATGACTATTTTAATATCAGCGGAAGGAACGTGATAATAGCAGGCTCCGCTCCTTTATTAGCCACTGATTGAATCATTCGGGATATTATACTTTATAATCGTAATTTTGGGAGATTGCAGTCCAAGCATCGCCTCTGATTCTTGTCCTAATTATTTGGATTAACGTAATTACTCGGTAACTATCCGATGATCATTCTTAATTGGACAACGACGGTTGCGAAGCCACTATGGTACTTCTACCAAATAGTGACGTGGACTTACGCTTGAAGGATCGAGCACTCGATGTCAGCTGTTGATAGCCGCTGAGAACTGTCTACTATCTACTGTGTACTATGAATCTATCTACTATGAACCGTGTACGTGACAGCATAGGATGTTACGATTTAGAGTACGTATACGTTTCTACGAGATACTCTGCGAGCAGAGAGACGAATACCCTCTCAGAGAGATAGTTCTTTCAGGTTATACTAGATACTCAAGGTATTCCCTCAGATTTTCTCCATTGGCCAACGTATAATACACTTTGGGCAATTTAAATACGCCTTAAACGGTAGCCCACGGAGTGAGAGAATAATCTTAACGATCGATGTCGAAAAGGAAATTTATGCAGCACATTTCGGAGAATACCTGGCGCAGTAAATGCGCGACATATGTGGCGCATGCTGCCAGCAGAAAGGCTCACGTGCAGTCCACCGGCCTCGCATTTTTTTTACGCGATATCCAGACCGTAATTTTACAGTAAGTGCCGCCAGCAATCGACATTGTTGATGCTTTAAAAACTTTTTCCATATTTTAAAAGAGCACGGCTTTAATCACGTTGCCAATCTGTTGAATTGCTCCATAATCCAACAAAGTAGCGCGGCGGCTCGCAAAACAAGAGTAAATCCTAAGTTCCTTTAAATCATGTTGAACGAACATAACCCATATTTAGACACAACGGATAGCTGTTATAAGCATCGATGTTAAAAATCTCGAGTACAAAGTAGAATAATTCGTCGATTATCTCTCCTATCCCAAAACACAGTTCGCGTGGATGTTCGACCGGTTACTATTTGTTGCCAGCGACTGCGAGCAGCGCGATCTTGAAATCACACGGGCGTAATGTTTGTTCCGGACAGGGATTTTCCCAGAAAAATCCCATTATCCTGAATTCGTGACCGCGCTGAATGGTAACGGTCTCCCCGGTGCTTCACGAAAAGTCGACGGTTTACCATATGGCTTTAGGTGCTACGAGCGTGAAACCCATGCCCCGTCACGTTTGCAGCGGGCATTCGTGTCCCGTACATTGTATCCCAGGGTGGGCTGAAGCGAAAGCGCGAGGGGGGGCAATGCACGTTTCGTCTTTTCGCGAGAGGCCCGCACTGCGAGATTTACTGCCTCGAGCGAACCCCCTGGCTTTACGACGCCGCCACTTTCGAGATGGACAATCGACTCCTCGTTCCGGAAGCGTCTTCTGGATCGTCCATCGCGATTTCTCATCGGTCGATCGTAAATCGGGAAGATCCCTCCACGGATCGTGGGAGGAAAATGTCGTCGTGAAGTTGGGTACTGAAGCAGACGAATGAGTGAAAGAATCGGGAGAAACTAGGATTCGTTGTTTTTGTGGTAATATGTAAAATAATGAAATGATTCGCCACTCGTGAAATCGTGCACTTTTTTTTATCCGAAAGTAAGTACCTTAGCTGATTGTTAGTGTTCCTTATAACGATTTTAAAAATGATTTTGCGAGTGAGGAAAAAGGGAGACCGCGTGTGCATTAATACAGCAAAAAGACTATTTATTTACAGTAACAAATTGCGTGTATTGATATAGTTATACGTAAGCTCAAATTGCGAAATGATTATATTAAATCGTGCGCAATTATATATGTAGATAACGATAATAAGATAATAAAATATAAAGAGTTGACACTTTTTCTAACCTCAAAATCTCTGTGCGACTTGTAAAATCTGTGCTTTACGTATAGTATTAATGAGTAACAGAGTAAGAAAATTCAGTTAAGTCGTACCAGAAAGTGGTATACGGAATGTATGGAACTGGTGCGATGGGGGCGATAGCAATATTCGTGAAAAGATATAAGTTGGATCCAAGCGTTCAACTTTGTGGGGAGTAATACCACGTAAATAGACCGTGTCCCTTTACACGACGTCGTACAATTTTCTCTGTCTCGTCTAGCCTATCTGATTGAAGTTTCGAGCATTGAAGCATGCCAGGCTAGCTCGAGAATAATATTTGCTAAACTTTTCGATGATCGCCAGTGCGATATCGCTGAAACGACTACATTTGCCCGCGCACAATTTTTCCTTACCTTCGACTATCGACTCAAATGGAGTGCAGCGCTTATCTGATTAAACGTCCACAATGAAGGCATCGGCTAAAGAATCAATCGCTTCTAATATAACTCTCGTCGTACGATATTTTCCAACAGGCCTGGCACGGACTAATTATCAACCATTAAAATCCGAAACAAAGAACAACTTTAAGCTAAACGTGATCATATACTTAGGAAATAATCAATCGCGGTTGTTATGTCCAATATTATATTTCTTCTTTGCACGCTGTGTCAAAAAGAGTATTCTATTTTTTGCATCGAAACAGATTTCTCTGTATACCGTATAATGAGAGAGACAGTAATGTTCCTTAATTTCATACCTGGCAAATTTTAATAATGCGCGCAGACTCGAAACACGGTTACGTCGACCTCCGGAAGGTAATATACTGAAGCATGGTATCTATCCCGATTATGCTATGAACGTCTTATTGCATTCACTATACCCGTCATTAAGCGATTTTCCTGGTTTACGCGATCCACATTACGCGGCCTCCATACAAACGAACATCCGATCCCGATGATAACGGAAAATCTTTTATCGCGGCTCATTAATTATGAGAAGAGCTCTCATATACGCGATACCGCAACATGGAGTACGGATGGAACACAGTGTTGGCCCAGATACGGGCTCTTCCATCGCCCTATTAGCAATTCTAGTCTATGACGGCACTTTTCTTGCGATATCCTTGCGCTCGCGCGATCTTCCAACGCGCATAGTCGCGATTAATCATCGACATAATGCGGACATCACTTTCCGGCTTTGCCACGGAGATTCTTCCTCGTATCCGCGGAAACTCATTCTGGTTTATCCCTTGAAATATCAAAGGACGATATGTCGTAATATGTTCCATGAAAATATTCGTGACGCGCCACTTCCTTTTCGCTATTATACCTCATCATATATCTGTAAAAAGATCAAGATTCATTTTTGCAGATACTTTTATCACGGATAATTATATTCGAATGCCATTGCTCATAGGTGTTTTCTAGGAAATTTATAAAAAGTGCTGGCACGTGGTTAGAAAAATGTTCACTTGTACATCGGTACCTTGATTTTCTAAGGGTAATAAACACTTCTTTAGTTCCACATAAAAATGATTAATTTGGCTTTTTTCACTATCTCCGTCAAAACCTAGTGGAATATTTCACCAATATCGTATAAGAATATCTTCAACACCAGAACTACCGATCACTTTCTTGAGTTTGAATTTGAATAAATCAATGTAATGTCCTAAATGTTACATGAAAATCATGGAAAATCTCAGAAAATACATCCTTATAAAACACTGTGATTTTTTAAAAAATGTCTAACCAGTCATTTCGACTGGCTCCGCGGTTCTAGTGTTAGAATCGTTACCCAATCGAGAGGCGTACAGAAATTTCTGGTTGAAACAACCAATCGGCGCGCGAGACGCTTGGAATTTTTCACGCGCGCACAGGAATCTCCGCTGACGCTCCGAGGGATAAAATACGCGCGCCTGTTTGTAATCGTACCCCGGTAGAGATCTCTTATCTCGCTCAAGATCGTCGTGATTTACCTACTTAGCTCGTCCACCGGCCATTCGTCGAAGCACGAGGCCGCCGATTTTTCCAGTCCCGCGATTCAGATCGCGCTCGATCCTCCACGGCTGCGTATCGCCGATACGGGAGCCGCGTTATCTCGCGAGCAATCCTGGTGCGTGCCACGCACATTTTTCTCCCCGTTGGTTTGCCCCTGCAATCACGTGACGCATGCATTTGCAGTTATTAACCACACCCAGGCGGCTTCGATGCCGCAAGAGGCGACCGTGTGGCTTCCTCGCGAAGTGCACACTCGTGCGTATCTACCTGACACCGAGTTTTCTTCGTGCCACTGCGGGCACGCACCATCTCGCTCGATCCCCTCCTCGATCAAACGGATTGCGATCGACTTCTCGTATCAACGCTGGCACTGGAAAACTCCGCGTGCAAACACAGCTTTCGGTTTCTTTCGTTATCGTCGATCGAGATAGAACCTAGATAAGACGCGTGTACCTTCGAGCCGTTTCCAGTTGCTACTGATGGATGAGGATTGTGGATAAAATTTTGTCATTCTTTCCGTGTCTCGTATTATTGATACAGGCGTACCGGCCTGTGATGCATGCATTGGGATCGATAGGCGAAGTGAATACGTTTCAGGGTTTTCTTTTTTATCAGTCGAGATATAGCAGGCGTAGGAAGACTTTGGAGGATAAGTCGTGGTGCTTTCTCGTTACAAATAGGCAGTGGAGTTTAGAAGAGCTCGAATATATCCTTGGATAAAACATCCTGTCTGTGAAATAAAGTACACCTAATTCTGTTTCTACACGATAGATACGTTCCCGAAGAATACGGGTAAAAAAAATTCGTGCAATAAAATATCTTCAATGTCGCGGTTATAGAGATAAAAGTAAAGCAAAATTTTCTTCTTAGAATTTGGGTCGATCGCCTTAAATCAACATAAGTCGTGTAAAAAGAGAATTAAATTTTTTTTCCTAACTCGTGTTAAATCAAAATCGTAATCGTAAAACAAGTTCGTATAAAAACAAAATTGGATGTATTCGTTCACAGCATCTTTGCGGGTGTCGAATGTTCCAAGTGCTCTTTGGAATATAGTCGTAGAGCTAGTCCAAGGTACACCAAGCGCGCGATGCCTGAACCGCGTTCTCTCCGTATTGATATTCCGTTGACAATCCATTGGCACCCAGGGGCGTATAAGTCTCCTCGGTGCGGCGCAGCTCGTGAACTTGGGTCGAAAGACAGTACAGAAACCGTGTGGGAGTTCCGTTAATCCGTAGGGCCGAACGAGCGTCCATTGGCGCAGGAAGTCATAAAGTCTAATTATTGCCATTGTCGTTTCCCGGGTAAACGACTTGGAATCGCGCCGCATTACTCTTATCCTTATGCCAAAATCTCCGATCGCGAGCACTTTGCCGAGGATCCTGTCCCTTCCTCCTCCTCCTCAATTTTAAGCACCACTCGAGGTTTCTTCTTCGACGGCTTTTCATCGTTGGACCTAATAACCGGTAACCCGCGGTTTCTAGGTTAATAAGGTTAAAAACACGAGGAATGTGTATGGGAGTTGTTGCAACTGCCAGGGGGCAAATTAGACTAATTTGAAGTGTGCGGTAAACTCTATGCTAATGGACAATGTAACGTGGAATATCATTAATATAAGCGAATCTGAAGATTATTCGATCAGAACCAGAGATTAAATCAGTGTCTAATAGCGTGCGAAACGACGATGCGTCGATCTCTAAATTTCGCCATCGGTCATTTCTTCCTCTACAATCTTCACCATTCTTAATATTGCATAAATTATATGCACTCTATATAGATACATCAAGTACCACGTACAGTATACACTTTTTATACGTACATTTTGAGTATACTGCCTCCAAGTATTTACGCATCGGCAAACACCGCGTAGGGGAATAGTGAAAAAGAGATTCGGAGCCATGCTCACCTGTATCGGGCTCCAAGGAACAAACGGACCGTCGTGATTTACAGTGAGCCTCTCTGCAAAATACGGCAAAAATCCACGGCTCAAAGCACAACCGCGGCTCGAGCAAAAAGTTAAACACGGTGGAAGTGATTCTAGAAGGAGCAATCCTACGCCAATGGCCCGAAGGGTCTGGCCCGGATCCTACAGGCACTCGTGACGAGTATACGAGCTCGCCTTTTATCGATGTTTTTCTTCCGCAAGGGCGGTCTGGATCGTCTCTCCTAGTCTCGCCCTCGTCGCACGCACTCGCTCCTCCTGTGCCTGTGAAATTCGCCGTTCCTCCTTCGACAGCGGAGCAAATCGTCGGCACATTAGCTCGTCTCACCTGGCCAACAAGTTTGCGAGATACTGTAATCATTCCACGAACGTTGCTCTGTACGAATACCATTTGCGACATTAAAGATGCAGGAGACATTGTTTGCCAGATGTGCTGTTTGCTTCTATAATTGCAGTTCTTTAAATCTGAATTTTTGTTTAACGTATTGATGAGAGTCTGCCGATCAAAATGAAATGTAACAGAATATAATTACGATCGGGTTTTTTTATTTAATGCTTCGAGAATTTTTGAGAAGAGGGGGAAAAAATCTACGGATATAAATCGTCGGTTAGACTTTCGTGGGAATTTTAAATATAGCAGTAAAATGTTTCAGGCAATTATCTTGCTATTCCTTGCGATCTTGAAAATATACTTTGATTGCAGGGAATACCGATATGCCTGTTTTATATCACATTTTTAAAAAATATACATTCAATAGACAATTTTGTCTTTCGTATTACTAATCGAAATAATTCTTATAATCCGGGAAATCGAGCGGTTGTCTTCCAAGAAACAATAGTCACTGAGATGTCATTGAGAAGGACGATGCTCGCTAACTGAAATGTGACTTCTAATTGGGATCGAAAGCATAAGACGAGTTTCAATGGTACGAGGCTTAATTTTCAGTAACATTGGTTCTAACTTTAATTGGCCCTTCGGTTAATTGGTATTTGTCTTTGCTGGAAACAAGTTTCTCCATGGATCACCAGTGGCTTTTATGTTTGTCAAAGTAAGGTAGTAACGGAATAAGGTCTCTCGCAGCTCTGCCCCAAGGAATACCGAGCTCGAAAAGCACGAGTCGTGTAACTAAATGGAAATTGTAATTGGCGTGACAAATTGTGAACACAGTTCGCTATTTTCTCATGTTTACCAAATGAGCTCGAGCGTGAAACTTTCTCCGTTTCCAATAAAACTGTTTCACATTATCCCTCATCCACGATTTCCACATAATTAAATACAAGCTCGAGATTAATCTATTCACCAACATAACAGCAGAATCGATGCACAAAAATCGACCCTCGAAACAACGCCTTATCATACAAATCCCTTTCAAAATGACGTCAACCAGCTCGATTCTACAGTCGTCGGGTCAAATCCTATTCGTCCTACCATTTCGATCCTACAATCAGTTACCAAATCAGTACTCCACCGCCGACTGGACATTGATCGTCCTCGATCACGCGCAAAGGCCCGATGAATTATTAGAAAATCCGCGTCTCGACGGAATGTCACATCGGCGCTTATAAAACAAACGATGATAAACGAGTAGTAGTCGGTGGCCGCGAACGCCTCGCCTCGAACCAGCGCGGCCATTCGATCAACTTTAAATGGACCGAGAGCTGCGTGTCGACGGCCGGGTAAAAGTAGGATCAACAATAACCGCGCCGCTAAATAAATCACCCTGAATTATTGCGATTTACGGAGCGTGGCGCGTTAAAGTCGTTCTGCTCGGACGTGGAACATCGGAAGCACATTATCGGTTGCGGCTCGGCCGATTTCAGCACGATCTCGAAAGCCCCGATGGAACTTTCGCTCCGGGGAAAATGGCGTTTATCGAAGCTCGACGCGGTGAACGCTTCGACGATCGCTTATACCCGGGGAATATTTATAACCTACTCAGGACCGTTACGGGCCAACTCGGTAGCGGGCTCGGATCCAAATGAGCCCGCATTAAGCGTGTGCATCCGCAAATTACGATCTTAGGAACGAATTAACCTCGGCGCTTCGCTTCTAAACGCAGGAACCGTTACGATCTGAAATACCGGGAGCGCTATCGCCATTCGGCCGATCCTGATCGGAATAATCGAAATATCGGGCTAATCGCGCGGAACAAACTCGTTAGCCGAGGAAGACGAATTGGTTACTCGCTTTGACCCTCTCGGAACGAAGCTCGGTTCGAGTTTCGAGCCACTGGCCGTACGTTAATCTCCCCTCGCGCGCAATCTCAAGCTTCGTAAGGCGGATAAGTCTGTACGAGGAACGTCTTAATTCTTACATAAGCAACCAAGCGCCCTGGTGCCTATTTCGCCTTTCCTCCTACTGGTTTTATACGCTCTTCTCAAAATATCGCTAAATCGCGCTGGTTTCCCAGCCTGTGTACATTCTTACGCTAATGTGTTTCGATCAAAATTAATGCAAGCGTATATAATGTATCGCTATTACAACTGCGAAACTATCGAACAACTGTGAAAACTTCACTCGCCTATATAATAGTTAATCTCCCTTCGCGTACGCTCTCAGGCGGCCCGTATAAGCCGATAGAAACCGGACAAAGTATCTCAACCCTTACGCTCTTACGCGCGAAGATTCTACATCCAGCGGAAATGCTCATCGCAGTCCATACACGGAGCATCTCCGTCCATAAATCATCGTTATTCCAAGAACAACACAAAACAACGCTCGAGTCTTCCAACAGTGTTCGTTTCATTAAAGCATCTTAAAAAAAAAGAACTTAAACCCACCTTAAACACCAACTGACCTAAGCAACCAGTGCCAAAAGTGGATTAAAACAAATAATAATAACGATATAAAAAAAATCACGGAGCTCTGTCGAAGCGAAGGATTTAAATGGCTGCCAGCGATAGGGTTAAGCCTCGAAGGCTTAGGGAAGCGATTGGAGGAGGGGCGCCTATTCGACGACTCTCGTTCATCGCAGCGGTTCGATAAATCGTCGTGTAAAGAAAATCGAGAGGCCATGGTGGTGGGGGACGTAAGCGCGGAGGGGGTAGGGGGGGGGGCAGCCCTTCTTCGAGGGATTCCTTTTGTGCGAGGAGAACAAACTATGATAAACGAGCGGCCGTGATTCCCTCGGTACCGGGAGGTTCGTTCGGTCCAATCGCTCGTACCGTTCCCTCGCAAATAGGTGGAAGGCACGAGGGCGAGCGGCTAGCGGTAACAATAAGTGTGACAATAATAATGATTCATCGTTCCCCGCCGTCCGTGGGTTTAATTCGCCGACTTGCGCGTGCACCAGGACTGGGCAAAGGCCCCGAGGAGCCGCGGCGAAGGAGACCCCTGCACTTGATTGAAGCCAACTGCCCGGCCAATCCCGTACTCTGCCTTATTAAAACTCGCGCCGCTGTTTTGCCTTTGTCTCTCCTTTTAATGCCCGGCATTAACTACCCGCCTCGGACGCGCGTCCGCCTTTGTAACCATTTCTTTCGCCCTTCGTGCCTACGTCCCTTTAGCAGCCGCGACAAGCCCGCTCGAGATTCGACTTCGTGCCCTTCGAGAGCCGAGAAACTCGCTCCTCCTGGACTTCTTGCGAGGCGCGATGACTTTGCGGGATTGCGTGCTCGAAGTTCGATTTTGAATTTTATCGTTAAAGCTACTTATTTACTTATTTGATAAAACTTATTTGATAAAAAGGACACGGATAAAACTTATTTGATAAAAAGGACACGGATACTTATTTGATAAAAAGGACACGGAAGTGTCAAGGGTTTGATACGGTGGTTTATAGGCTGCGAGGGAATTGTGGGAAATCTTGGAACATTTTGGATCTTTTTAATCGTTTCGATGGGTTCAGCGTTAACGAATGCACCGACTTTCATCGTACAGAACAGGGGTATAAGTAGATGCGTGCGAGTAAGTGGAGCTCGTTTGATTATAGTAAGATGGTGTTCTTACACAGCGCGATCTGCTGCGGTTGAGCGAGGAGATTATTCTAAATCGTAGGTTCTGTCATCGCGAGGAAAAATCCAGAGTGGATGTCGAACCTTGAATTCCCAACGCGCGCCTCGGAATTCCTGCGCATCTCCTCACCACGCGAATCTCGGAAAAGAAAAAAAAAAACAACGCTCCGCTGCATCCAATTGCATTCGCATTACGCTCGCATCACCGTTAATCGCGCGATTCGCGCGCGTCATCGTCAGGAAAAATCCGGAATTCGGCCTTGAATCCACCTCGAGATTTCCATTCGCGCCTCGTCAGCGTCATTCTCGAAAAGAAACGAGCGACTCCGCTCGAAAACTGCGTAGCAGGGATGCGAGTGCACGGTCTTGTCCTAGGATCGGCGCTGCGACGCTCGCTCCGTGTCCATCGAGTCGATCTGCATAATACCCTGGCGGCCTATCGCGGACGCGTATGCCTCTGTGCGCGCGGAATAAATATAAACGATGCGGTAAGCGCGCGCATAATTCTCTTCCGCCGCTGTTTTTATTCCCGGCTCTCCTCGACGGCCAGCGATTCGACATTCCACCCGCCTGACGATTCTTATAAAATAGGTGGCTTAATTACGCGAACAAATGCCGCGCGGTGCTCATTTTCCAAGAGAAACCGCACCTGCGATCCATTAAGTCCGGCGGATCGGCAGCGCTTCCTTGAAAATGGAACAGAGCGGGCAATTACCATCGTAATGCAGGTACGTCGAGTGAGACCAGGAATGCATCGAGACCAGGCCTGAAGTCCTCGGGAGCGCGGCTCGATTCCGGGTTTGAGGCCGGGATTTACGGAATACTCAGCGAGCGTCCAGTCGGCGCGGTAAATAAGATCTCGCGGCTCGGCCTCGAGCTTTATCGGACATCGTATCGAAAGTTAGCCGCGACTTATCGGCTTCGAGTGGGGAAGACGAGGGTGGTGCTGGAGTGAATTGGACCAGGGGGCCTGGATGATGGCTTTGATGGTAGGACTGTTGCCTGGAAAACTGAAGGTCGCGGTTTTCATTCGGTCCAATGAAGGTCCGAATTTTTGCCACGCTTTTTGAACCTATTTATGATATTTATTGTACGATGAATTGTTGCAGCTTAATGGTACTGCGAATCGACGGAGAATATAGAATATTTGTATTATTGTTGCTTATGTTTGTATTTATATTGTATTTAGAGTATTTGTATTATACTTGCATTATTGTTGCTTTCTAAAAAGGATCATTGTTTCGTACATATTTCTTAGAAATTTAATTGTACATTCGTGCATTGCTTGATACTACCAAAATTGACGAGGCTAACTAAGCAACTTAACCGATTTAACATCTACGAGATACGTACAGCGATGTGCACCTCGAACTTCTATAGTAACAACTTGAGTAAAAACATTATCAAGACGAATAAGAAAATCAAATTATCGTGTAATTTGAAAAACGTCTAGAAAATTCTATGGATAAACATATCATTAACATTCATATTTTTGGCTCTGTATTTCGTCTTTCAAAATACAATTCCGTATTAGTTTAAATAACGCATTTTAGCTTCGATAATATAAGCCATTCCTCGCGGTGGGAGGAACATTCCTTGAATAACAAAAAGATCAAGGTGGGTAAGGCGATCAAATTATCTCGCAACGTGACGCCCGCTTAGAAAGTTGGAAACCCGTGATAAATTAACCGGCATCCTTTCGCTGGGATTTTTCTATAATTATCGATAGCATCTTAACGAAGTCGTGAGCGATCAGGGTCTTAAGCCTCCTGACCTCGCCAATTCGCGGAAGAATTCGGCCCGTGAATCGATGGAGAGGTGAGCCGCGAGAGGACAGGGGCAAATGTTAATCCTCTGTACTCCGCGATGAGAAAAATAGTTTAATAACCACGATAGCGGTGCAGATCAAGACCCGTACCACTTTGGCGGAAACAAGCGCATTGTACACCCACTCCCTCTTCAAATAATACACAAATCGAGCAACAAACGTATCATGCTTCAAAATAACTAATTTAACACCCAACATCGAAGAACTGCGCAAATAATGCGAAATCAATTTATTTTCCACAAATCATAACCGTCCGTTTATAATTACAGAACAAGGTGTTTCCTTTATTTATTTTCAATCGATAACAATCGTCTATCCTCGTCACGCAATAAAGTCCCCGCGCTGATACATTTTCAATAAGCGATAAACAAACAGTAAGGTTGTTAAATAAAGTTATATTCAGATAAGCGATTATATAATACAGTCTCGCGTAACCAGCACACATACCTCCTGCTTCCACCGATACGTCGACCAGCCACGACTTTATCAATATCCCCCTAATAAGCCAGGTCTTTTTGCTCATCGTAACGAAACAAGCAAGTGACTCCCAAAGTTATGATTCAATAAACGATACCATTCCAATCGCGATTCGAGGATGAAACGGTAAAGTCCGGTGTGAGAAGCGACGATGCCTACCGGTTGGGCTAATACGTCGACCGCTTTTTTCGGTGGCCAGCATGTTCCCTCGCTTCGATCGACGAGCCACGGGGGAAGATACTTCGTGCCGTCTACTGGAGACGAGCACGGGGCTATCGCTGGGGGAAAAAAGTTGAAGGCGGCGCAGAGGGGGAAGGGGAGGATGCACGGTCGAGTTCTTTGCTGGGATTTCGTTTCGCGTGGATTCCACGCGTGTTCGGAGCGGAGAATCGATGATCTTCGCTCTCTGATCTTTATCGCCGTGCCTCGTGGATCCCGCGCTCGGCCGTGACGAGTATTTACGCGCCAGAAATTTCTCCGTCTGGACAAAGCGCGGCCCCCTTGTGTCGGCCGGTTACAAAACCGCGGCATTTTGCAAGAGCCGGGAAAGTTTGTCTGGGAAGAATCGATTAATAAACGGCCCCCCCATGGTAGATCGAAAGGAATACGGTACTAGGCTTGGAAAAGATGGAGGCTAGTAAGGTGATTATCTAAGAGGTGGTCCTTACCTCGTTGCTGTTACTCCTCATTCTTTCGACTTGACGCTACTTTCAGATATAATCTGGATTGCCTATTGTTTATTCACTTTCGTCTCGCTAATCCTGGGGATACCTGGTCATTAATTTCGGTTCAACCATCGAAACGATCATAAAGCTCGTAAACCTTTAATACGTTCCGTACCGTAAGCTGAATCTTCCATTCGGGCTATTTAGAATTTTCCTTGCAAAACGAAAGATTAAAAAGGACTTGTTTCCCGCCAATTATAAAAATACTAAGACGTACGTTGGAAGGAAATTGTAATCACCTGATAAGATACACCTCGCATGGCTTGAATAAAGATCAAAAATAGATGCGAAAGTAACGAAAAATCGATTCGACATGAAACGTGTTAAACAAATCATGTCGAAAACCTTATAAACAATTCGTATTTACAACTGACTTAAATGTACTCTATTCGCCTATCATATCGTTGAAGTACGATGTTGTGGACAGTTCTCTATTCTCGAGGATTTTCTTCCAAACCCCTATCGATCTTCGTAGCCTATCGATTGGAGGGAGAAAAACGGTTGACGTTTCTGGTTTGAAATATTCATAATGGCCGCGCTGCGGTGCTTACATTTGCCACAGGCATGCACGCTGCAACAATATGTATATGAGGCATTAAATTTTTGCGGGAAAACTTTTTTTCGTCGGCGGCAGTGGTCATTGGTCGTGTCTCGGAGTGTTCGTAAAGCGAAGATTTATCGTCGGTGCATGAAGGAAGTCGCCCGAAGCTGCAAGACCGACGATAACAAATGTACTCTAACTACCAAACGGACGCATCGCACGCTACATTTATTTCTCCCCATTTTATTATTTGAAAGATCCTCAGAAATCCTGTCCCTACTTGTCCCTAACCTATTGGAAATAGCCGTAATTTATTCGCTCGAACGCAAGCTCGCTCTTGAAATCGCCAAGGAAACTGGAAAGCATTGTAATTCCTCGCGTAATTTAAACCTGAGAATCAATATCCACGTGAAAAACAGGAATCGCGATGCGCCGTGCATCGCTTATACGCTCGTATCTCTGACACAAGCAGCATACACGTATGCAGCTTGAACATACAAATGCTGTGCAAATAGAATTATTCCACGCGCAGAGCTTCTTCAATTTGACTCAATATTAATGGCAAATTGCGACACCCAATGTAGCTCGAATGCACTGCTAACGATGTACATATCCCATTACACGCACATTTCCTTACATTTCAGGCGGTGATAACAAAGACGATGACGCGCATTTTGATTCGCACGCAAAGTTCATCAAGCTGCATACAAATATCATAGCAAAATCAATTAAACTATTCGAGTAAAAAGGTGAAAGCAAAATAGCCAAATCGTATTTTACTTTTGATAGGCTAGTCGTTCTCCCTCAGGCGTCTCTCTCTCTCTCCCTCCTCTCTCCCTCCTCTCTTTTCCTCCGACCTTCCGCGTATCAATGTTACCATAATACAATGACTCGTTCTCGTGCACGGACCAGAGAATCGTGTCTCGTGTAATTGCAGGACGTTGATTGCTCAATAGCAATATAAGCGAGGAACATCTGCATCAGATAAGGCGGCACGTTTATAGCTTTATTCGGGACGGCATCTGCTCGCACGCACTCTTATCGAGCCCTCCTTGCTGTTCCGGCAACAAAGAAATTTACGGTACACGCCCTGCACAATGACGACAAAAAGTCGATTTAAGAGACAACTCCGCGTTGCTCTGAACAAAGAATCGCGCCGACGATGATATGCAATTGCAATTACGATCCTCGTGATCTCGATCGCCGCGGCGCCGATCGTGCTTAGAGCCGAAGATTACAGGCCGGGACTAAGGAAGTTTTCTTTCATCGCCGGGCACACTCGCGGGCGGCCTTCTTTGTACTGCCTTTCATTGAATTTAAAGGCTGATTCAACATCTACCTGCGGGAAAATCTTATGAAGATTTTGATTTAATAATAACCTGTTGTTGATATTGATATTCAACAATAATAATAATGCTATGGGTTTAAATCGTCGATGCACTGCTTTTGTCGTTTTGCACGAATTTGATTTTTAAGCCTCTGGAGATTTAGTCGAAGAAGTTAATTGACAATCTAACGTGAATGTATGAAAGAAGTGATAAATTGAGTTGAGAATTTATATAAGGTTAATAAAGTTCAATCGTTTTACTTAATCTGCTTTCGAATCTTTATCAGCAGAGAGATGAATTTCGGCGGATGGGGAGATAGGCAAAGCTCGAGATTCAAGACGCTGAAAAATCGCGATGACCGATTAGAACGATAAATTGTAAGGCATATAAACCATGAGAAATCGAAGACCACACATTGAATAAATATATATATATACGCAGAGTGCACGCAGTCGAGGGATTAACATAAATAAGGGGATAAAGGAGAAAGACGGATATAGAAAAGAATGTAAAAGGATGTATAATTTTTCGTATTTGAAGCAGCGTTTTGAAATGAATTTTAGAACGATGGGTTATGTTCTTAAGAGCAATTGCAGCTAGTGATGCGAAATAATTGGAGCAACGGTGCTGGTAAGCTTCGGAGAGCTTGAAAAAACGGGACGTAGCCTGAATTATTAACCTTCCACCGAGCGGAGTTTAGATCCATTTAATCTCGGCTTTCCTCATCCACGTAACGGACTTATCCGTCACGCTAAAACCTACGTATATTACATCTTCTCTCTTTCGTGGGGAAAGAAATTGCCACGTCGATCGATCGTTCGCAGATTAATGGCGCAAGAGGAAAACACTACAGAAGTACCATTCCTTAAAGGCTGTCGAAGTGGAATTTATCCTTTAGGCTAAGAGCAATGTTGCGTCAGCAAAAACCTTTGGAACTTTGGACATTTTATTTCGCATTCCAGCCGTTGCTTTATTTCCACTTTTAACGTAATTTCGTGGTGGTAAAGCAGTCAGAATTGATCTCAGATTAATTCTTGAATCCCAAACTCTTTACAAAATTAACGTGCGTTTAATCCATCTATAAAAAAGGATTGCTCGATGATCTTTTTTATCAATGTTATATTATCAAGATGCAAATCTAAAAGCGAAGCACGATTCACGTGCTGCTCAGTTTGAAGCAAAATAAACACGATTTTCTTGTCAATGTAGTTTATCATAGATATCGAATATCGCTTAGAAACAATTCTTCCTCAAGCTTTAGCGCGGAGATAATATAGTAATATGTAATATCAATCGGTATCTCCATCTTTCGCGTGATATCTTAATTCTAAAATCGAGCACAAATTACAAGCTTTCGCACAACGAATGTGAGTTCCCATTCCCAAGATTTCTCGATGAAGCAGTCGAAAGGAAATTTCTCTGTTCTCAAATGTTTGTCATAAAGTCTGAAATGTTATACGCCGCTCAATCCTGATTTGCCGAGTGGCAAAGTTAGAAGCATTTCCGTCTTCGTAATGTCATCTGCGCGGATAACGACACGGCCCTTTCCCTCCAATCGTATCTGCTTCGTTTTCCACGCCAGATAAGATACAGTTTATCGGTTGTACGCACGCGGCGCACCGCGTAATTTTCATTCCTTCCCCCTCTTCATCGAATAACGACGCACGGTGATAAAAGTTTTGATTCTGGGTGGACAGGATTATTGTTAGACTAGCTACGTTCTTCGGATACTTAACACTGAACCTATCAATCACTTTTAGGACATAGAAGAATGATTCACACTCGCCGGTAAAATCATGGAAAATCTCAAGAAATTTCCCCCCACAAAGTACAATTTTTCTAAAAAACGACAGACTGGTCATTTTGTATTTACATCTACCTTTTAATTACGCTGATAAAATAGAGGATATGAGTCAGCTTTAAGCTCAGAAATTCGTTCATATCCAAATTTTAAAGCACTGTACTCACCAACGCGTAGTGACGGATAAACATCCAAATACCCAGCGTGGCTGTTAGAATTCTTTATTTCGATACGTTTATCAGTACATTTCCGTAATTAAATGTTTCTTGGAATCATTAAAATAATTTCTCTCCAGCTAGAATTAGTTTCCCTTTTTCTAAAAATAATCTTTGATACAGATTGCTAAAGTCAATCAGTCACCAAAGCCCACCAAAGTACCACTAAAGCTACCATATAAAAGCTTAAACGAATCACCATATACATACACATACATACATATACACATACATACATATATATATATATCACATGAAAAACTAGAGGTGATGGAATTAGAGTTTTTAGCAGCGTGCGACGCGAGATGTTGGGACGATAAGGCGAGCTACCAGCCGGCCAGGACCGCCGGGCAAGAATTTGAAACGTAAGCCCGAAGAATGGCCTGGAAGACGTGGGGGGAGAAGTAACCGCTTCGAGATAAGAAATTACGCGTGACAGCGAAGACGCATCGCCGTCCGTACTTTCCTTCGGCGGCGATGCGCCCCGCGGAACCGCCGACCGGTGGAAAACGGTGGAGCGGTACGCTCGTTAATCATCGGCATCGCCTCCGCGTTTCTACGGTTTTAATCTCCGGCCTCACGGGGTTTCGTACGAAACTTCGTCGAGTGACGTGACTTTTCCATCGTTTCGTCTCGTTTCCCTTGGAAACGCGATATCACCTATCGAGGTTCGCCGTTAGAAGGTCCCCCCTTACAAATAAAAGCCCACCTGGAGCCACATTTGGATTTTGCTCTCCAAATGAAAGCCCATGGGGCTTTATTTGGGAACAAAGTGAGGACCCTGAAAAGGCAAAAGCCAAATACAGGCTTCTGAATGGATAGACTGCGCTTTGTTGGAATAATTAATGGTCTTTTTTATTTTTATTATTACACGTTACTGAGATAGAAGCGGCCTGAAATGATAACTTGAGGGAATAATATTAATAGTATAGAATTTTAGATCGTTCTTTATTATTGTAGCATGTAATGATTGAAATAAAAAATATTGTTCGTTATTTAAATAAATGTTATATCGAGATCAACATGTTAAGAAGCTCATGGGCCTCCGAATTGAAAAAACTGTTCATAGCTGTAGCGATAAAAGCTCCCGAGGTGTGGAGAATAAGAGTTGGAATATACCGATCGTCATCGTTGAATGAGATTCGTTTTCCATGACTTTCGTACCCCAGAATTAGGCTTGAGTAATAATAATCCGAATGGTTAAAGTTTTATTTATTTTTTAATATAGTATCCGCTAGACGAAGCGGGAGCGCCGGTTGTATGCTTAAGGATTAAAAATCAGTAAAGTGCGAAGAAAATGCGCACCTTAGAAAGCGCATAATATTTGCAAAACCGACGGTCAATATTTCCTCATTGCTCTCGAAATTTTGAAAAGAGGTCACTAGGAATTACACGTGCGACTTAGTCACACTTAACGCAGGCCCTGCGTAAGAGATATACGAGTATCTAAGCATCTCGTAAGTATCCGCGAAGAGTTTCCACGAGGGTCTACAGTATCGGTTTTACCACTTGCTTCGCGGATGGTGGGTTAAGCAATATCCTCGGAACCAACGAGGAAACGTAAAAAGTAACGACCTACTGTCTTTCTATTAGAGGCCTAACCTGGGGGAAAATAAAAATCGGGAGCTCTCGTTGAACATTCACGCCGCAATTGTCGTTCTATGGTTTTAATCTCTGACTTTATAGGATTCCATGAGGTACACAGACCAGTGTCGTGCAAAGTGTATTTTTTTTACCACTTCCTCGTTTTCCACGACAGCTCGGCCAAGCGCTTCTAAGGTTTTGTTCTACGATTGCGTGACGTTCTGGAAGATCTTACGGATTAACGTTATGCACTATAGATCGCTGTAGCTTGTAATAACGTACTTCCAATGAAAGACGCTAAACGAAAATGTTTTTAACAGGACGGACAAACTTATCGACTACCTTTCTTATTAAGGATTCTGGTTTGATTCCTCTGGAAAGCAGTCTTTGTCTTGAAAACTGGATTCCTTAGTAGTGAAGGTAGAAAACTTAAGCGGGAAAAAAACGTGGTACAAAAGTGGATCGATCCGAGGATAAGAAGCTGCGAATGGCAAGTAAGAGGTACCACTCTTGCCTCCGGTTAAAATCACTGTAGCGACTATTCGTTGGCGTCTCGATTACGTCCACACCTTTTTAGCCTCATTCAGTCTTCGATTTCCGATCCTCGCGCGATGACGGCGCTTTTGGCAGACGTTCGGTTAGATGTGTTCCGATCGAGTGATTTTGACGAGGACTAGACGCGCGCTCTCTCTTCCCTCGAGCTACGTATCTCCACGATTCATTTATATATCCATGTACTTCGTATCGAGTGGTGGATCGCTTCCTCTATGATCACAAAGAAAAAGCAACCGACGCAACGAGGGATTTCATATCGCACTAGCGCTAGACGCGTATGATAAATACTTTAATCTACGGTCGGTTATAATCGTAATTTCTATAGTATTATCACGCACCTTTACATGGCATGATACACATGTTCAGCGTACCATGACAGAAGGTTCTAAAGATATAGGTATAAAAAAAATATTCATCAATTTCCAGGTGCTCATTAATGATCGATTATAGAGATCAATGTCGAAACTTGAACAAACAGATAAACCATTACATCCGAGCAATTGCATCCGTATTCTTATCCAAAAAGTCGAGAGTTAATTACCTTCACAATTTTCCGATCATCTATCCGATAATCTCGATCCACGATCAACCAGGAACTTCAAACACCATTGCAGAGCTACGGTGGTGTAGACCCGGATTCAAATCCCGCCCATCACCTCTGTATTTTCCATATATGTATAATAGACATATTATGTATTAATACATATCATGTACTATAGCTCTGGTGGTTCGAACCCAGTTTAAACAGTAG
Source organism: Ampulex compressa (assembly GCA_038496175.1). Lineage (NCBI taxonomy): Eukaryota > Metazoa > Arthropoda > Insecta > Hymenoptera > Ampulicidae > Ampulex > Ampulex compressa. The sequence continues at coordinate 39,356 of JBCFXI010001141.1, forward strand.
CTTCCAGGCCAAACGACCTTAGCAATCGACACCAAAAACAAATTTTTAAAAACCAAAAAAAAATGTTTTTTTACTCATTTCCGGCATCGGCTACCAAGGTCATTCGCCGAAAATGAATTTAAAAAAGAAAAAACCGAATGACAAAAAAAGCACCAATGCTCATCTATTGTAGCGATCGCTGTCGAAAATTAATCAACCATACAAACTATCCACGGAACATCAAACAGACCCGTGTCACATCCTGATCTCCATCCCCGATCTGCCACGAAGCTTCGGTCCGAAATCTCAATCGCTCACAGCTACCAACGTCGAGAGACGTGGCAACGAACCAGACTGTCAATCGGCCCTCGCCTCTCGAAACCGAGTGTCCAGCTCGAGAGGGCGAGAATTCAACGCCTGTACGCGACAGCGAGAGAAAAAGTCGCGATAAAGGAGCCAGGGTCGATGAAGAAGAGGAGGAGGAGGAGGAGGAGGAGGTATCCGCACTAACGATACAAACTCGCGTACGAGGAGCGTGACGTATCGACGTCTTTGAGATATTAATATTTATGAGTCTCTTCCTGCGAGGAGGAGAGGTGCCGGCGCGAGAGAGAAGGAGAGAGAGAGAGAGAGAGGATCGTGCACCTGCACCACCCGTACGCCTGTACAAACGAGCGGGGACAAAGCTTCGTGGAACGTTGTCGGTTTACGAGAGCCGCCGATACTTTCCTGCGCGCCTGACTTTTATTCGCCTTCCGTAGTCAGCCGCCGAAGGAGCATGAGCAGAGGGGCGGCAAAGGAGTCTCCGTTTGGATTATTTACGATGGAATGGAAATCACCGGGGAACGGCTTCTGCCATTTAATATATGCTCAGCAGCGCGGGGAGGAAAAGCAATGGCGACACTGGCAAGATTCTTGGTGATCTTAATTTTCGAGATTGGCTATCGGGTTTTTTTTTTTTTTTCCCTCGAGGTCATGGACGATGGGTTTGCAGCTCGATTCTTCTATGAAGCGTTATGATGTGTAGAGTAGCACGTTGTAGAGTCAGAAATGGGTTTCGAACGAGGCCAAAGTAAACGAACGTGAATCCTACTGGCTTATAAGTGTTGCTTGCTTTACTTATTTACTTACCGGAAGAATAGATTAGCTTCGAGGACTTCCGCGTAATATGTTCTTACATTGCAAATGGCGTAGGAGGGAGTCGTCGTTAACGTGAGAAACTCTGTTCTCGTTGCACATTAGAGAAACTCTGCGAGATCTCGTAAATGGATTGGGGAAATTAGTATAGTTTTGGTTATGAAATTCCCCTTGCCCACTGTTCAACCCTTAGAATGTATCGTGGTGACATTTACAAGCTAGCTGCGAGTCAATATTGTACGATTGTACCTTGAAGATTACGGTTAAACGATTGTAACGTGATACGTACATTTACTGAGATTAGTGTGTGTGTGTGCTAACCCTACTTATCGCATCTTTATGACTTTTCTCTGTTAAAAAAAGTTAGCATAGTTTGTACCAATCGTAGAAATGTGGTCGATAAAATGAATCGGTCGGCGATAGATATCGTCGTGCGCTTGCAATGTCATGATATCATCTATCGGCTTAGAAGAAAAATCGCGACAGCTCGTCATTTGTGATTTTATGAGTACGTAATTTTTTAAATATACTCGCACAAAATAAGGAAGCAATTTTCTCCTCTGCGATCACATTGGCGCTCGCCAGCTTCTCCGGCGATCCCGGAAGCCCTATTTCGAGGTTACATCGTGTATTCTCGAGTCGGACTGCAATAAAGTTGAGCGTAAAATGAGAAATCGTAAAGCTAAGAGGAGGTAGGCGGGAAAGAAGGGGGAATGGCTTAAATGACCGCTAATTATCCCTGCTTGGCGAAATGTTTCTCGTATTGGAGGGAGATAAGGCGTATGCCAAATCGTAAGAATGCGCTTACATTTACCGCCGGTTGCTTAACCAGAGTTTCTTGTTTGTTCCACGATTATTTGGCTTCTTTTTCGAACATTTAAGAGACTTGGAAGTAGCAGGTTAAACTAATTTCTGGACACGAGAAGCGATGTACAAGTATCGGATGAAGATCGGAGACCGAGATGTTGCATAAAATTCTATGGAAGGCAAATATATGGTAGAAATTTAATCTTGAATATGATCAGAGAACGTATTTCTGTATCTTTAGCACCGATACTTTTTTTTTATATATAATGCTTGTAAAATTATTTTATACAAATGGCGTGAAGTACAGGCGATGAATAGTAACAACATGTAGAAAATGATCGAGAATAGCGCATTATTAAGTAGTAGATAAATTAAGTCGGAAAATTGTAAAATCGAGAAATAAATATTATAGATTATATTCTCATGAAAATTTCGATGGTTCATTATCACATCTTAATTTGCCAAATTACGATACATTTTCTCAAAACGTTATGCTCAATATATCGCCGGAGTTTCGAATCGTTATTCCAACATTTTCGTTATCGGATCGAGAAAAATACACGTTCCAAGCGATGCAGGAACTTTTCCGCACAACTCTCAATATATTCAGTGGCGCTTTGGTGATGTCCGACTGTTATCCAATGCAGTTCGAGTCTACTCGTATCCGTGTTGCACATATGTAGTACATGACTGCATTACCAAGTGCAACACGTGGCTCTCGAAGTGTTAATGATATCCGTAACTTCCTCCTTGCATCACGTATGACCCTTGTTCATGGCCACCTTAGTTCTCGAGTGTTCACCCTTTGCAGTTCGCTGTCGCGTCTCGCCCGACGATACCTTTCCTACTATTGAAACTTCAAGAGAGTTACCAACATCCTTTGACAACTTCTCCGATGTTCCATCGCTTCTCCTCTCGACTCGGTATCTATGACTAACCAATTCTCCTCTCCATCTCCCTCGTATTTTTCAGAGCAATAGAAACACGTATGTCGAGCTTCGCCAGGCGGTATTATCTACCTTTTAAACTACACGAGAGTTACGTACACTTCAGATATTATAGTACTCCTTTTTCCTCTCCTGCACGCTCATCAAACTTTCCTATTCTTAGTAACCCCTTTCACACAATACAATAACACGTTTGACTTCATGCACACTTGCCTCGAAATTTCCTTAGCCGCGAGAGGTTTAGTCAGGATTTTTCGTATTATCACTGATGTAACAGTGATAAACGAAGTAAAAGGTGTACTAGAGAAGCTTTGAAAAGTGTAGAAAAACCGATTTTCCTTCGCCATCGAACGCAGGGACATCCGTCTCGGCGAATATCGGAGCCCGTAGGATCGACGAGCAGAAATCGAACCGTGTCAGCAGGAAGAACCGGCACAATCGCCAGTGGAATCTCTCGAATCCTATCCAAGTCTCGATAGCCTGGCCGCGGATACGACGCGGCCCGGGGCTACGCGTCGAACGATCCATAGATCACGTCTCTCGATCCTCGAATCTCCCCACGTCGCGGCGGGGAACCGCAAACATCGCGTCGCGAGGCAATTTGCTATGTAAACGCATAGCTCCTTGTCGAACGTCGAGGAAGGGCTGGCTTGATTAATATTTTTAATCAGTAATATATCTGACCCTTATCGCTGCCTGTCAGGCTAAACGCTCTTTATCCGCATCGTGATTTATATATTCTATTTCAATTAATCCCAAACCCATGCATTTTACAGTCAGGGCGAGAGATATTCTTTTCGCCTGCAAAGAATTATCTTAAAACGGTTTCAACTTGCAATTATCTTCAAACTTTTCACTTGCAAAGAATTATCTCAAAATGGCCTCAACTTGCAAAGAATCTCGGTTGAAACTTGCTATTGTCTTAAAACTTTTCACTTGCAAAGAATTATCTTAAAACGGTTGCTCCGCACATTATCGTCAGATTTTATGTACGATATCCCAAACCTCGCTAACGAGCATACACCGAGAATAAGTCAGAGCTTCATTCCCATTCGTCGCCACGAAATATTACGATCTTACGAAACACGCGATTATTCTTGAAACATTATATACTACATATCAAAAATTGATGTGCCTATAAAGCTCATAGCAGTGCGTGACGTCATAGCATCGATACGCAACAACCAACGCGAATGGCGAACGCGACAAGTCCTGTGCACAGGAACATCTCGCAGAGTGCGGAAGATCGAATGCATCCGAATGCATCAGCCAGCACGCCGCGCGAGACTTTTTGCTGGAATCACGCGGACGACAAACCGTTCGAAAAGCTATAAAAACGCGAGACGGAGGCCGCGTTAGCTAATCGTTAAATATAGTCGTCCTCAGGGCTCCTGGAATCGTATTGGCACGTTCCTCTTTCGCCTCCCCCCCCCCCCCTCCAGCCGCGTTCTTCTTTTTCTCCCTTCCTTTTTTTTCCCTCCCTCTCTCTCGCCATCGGAATTTTTATGCAACCCGCGTGGCTAAGGCCGACGGGCGCGTCGATGAATAAAAATCGGCGACCGGCAAAAAACAAGCTGGTTTCCGCACGAGCCGAGCGCATTATGCTAATCGCCGATGGTAACGAGATGAACCTCTCGCAATGCCGATTTCGCGCTTCGGTCCTTAATGCAAATGCCGCGCGATAAATCTCGGAATTCGCCGCGCGCCCATCGGAGGGGCCACGTGACGTAATCGATAGGCGAAGGCCCGCGGGATTACACGCGGATTTCGGATGGGCTGTTATTCGCGAAGCACCACAACTGTTATTCGCGAAAGAGTTTATGTGTAAACGTTGGGACATTTTTCTCGCGACATATTTTTCTTTTTTTTTTTTTTTGGAAAGGATCTTTGTGAACGACGTCTGTGGCAAATCTATGGGGATGCTGTACTGTTCTTTGTGGAATTTATTTAGTAGACAGCTAGTGTTCGAGGTGTGGATCAGAAAGATGAATAAAGGGATAGTAACTGCTTGTCTAAAGACTCGCAAGTAGTATCTTGAAGAAGAGGAGAAAACTTTTGATGTTTTTGAAAATTTGCGTTTAAGAACGAGAATCGATGGCAAAGCTTACGCAATGGCTGTGTCTTGATAAATGTTACAAGGTTTATTATAATACATTTTTCATGCGGAGTGTTGCGAGTAATTGGATGACGAGATTCGTAGTTTTGAGGTTTCGAAATTTTTTTTACGCGATAATCAAGGCTTGCCATCGGTAGCCTTGGTGCTATGCATAAATCCAAGAGGTGGCGACAACTTGAAGCTATTGGATGTATTATGCTGATAAAAAGTTTAATTAAATCCACGGATATACTTGGGTGAAAAAATACTAAACACCTTATAGCGGTGATCGTATGCTTGTAATCCTTTCCTGCACATCGAAAAGTATAAAATCATATTCCTCGCAACTTCGATCAAGCTTGCATCTGATTCCACTTACACCAAAGGTCGGCTTTAAAATCCTCTCTTATAAAATTGTAATTTGTTTCTCGCATCTGCCCTCTGCTGCCGTTGCAGCCCCTGATCTCTCCATTAGTAGTTACCACTTCTTCTTCAATCACTTCCAATCATCCGCGCCGCGCATTAACCGTGAATAATCAATCATCTTTAGCCGTCACTTTTATACATCGCTTTAATGGATATCCGCCCTTTTTTACGCACGATCAGATTTAATAAGCAACGTCTATCCACACACGGGAGAATTGATTTTCTTCGCTTTGAATTACACTGATGTCCATTGATGCATACCATTTTCCCGGAGCTTCTACAATTATACTACAATTGCCATAAGTCTTAATCGCGAGACATGAAATTAAGCGTATACGATCATAAACCATATCGCAGTGAGTATAGTTTTTATATAAAACCGAGTAAGTAAACTCGTTTATCTTCATTCGCGCCCCTTCTGCGCTCGCCACAATACTTTACATCGTGCACAAACGCGTATTCGCTCTTTATTTTCCACGGGGGTACCTCGGTGTGTACAAAAAGAAGCTTACGATCCTTTCACCTCGGGGTTATCGTGCCTGAAAATTCATACCCCGACATCGTTGCGGCTTCCGCATAGTTCCACGTAAACGCATAGCCGAAGTACCGCTGGAAACTCATCATAATTCGCTGATCGAGGTTACGATGCCGCAGGGGGCAGAGATTTTTGGGCTTCGATAATGCAGGACAGCTTAAACGCCGACCCCTCATGTACTCGCGAGCAATTCGCGGGAAACCCAACAGCACTAATCTCGTTTAAAGCCGCGCCAACTCACGATTATCGTGTAAAAAAAAGTACCACCCTTGAATTAAGATAACCTTTATATATATATATTTCAAAACAGAATACATCTCGTCAGGCTCTTGAGTATATTCATAAACAAATAAACAAGTATGAATATTCAAAACCCCTGTGAATATCCGTACCACATTCTGTTCCATCAAGCACGTCTCCAGTACATCTAATCACTCCATAAAAATAACCTGCCAACGACCACGAGGATCGTTCCGAGAAATTCCAAAGTGGTCCTGAATGTTTATCTGGTACACGAGTAAATGCGAATATAGTCATCGATCAGGATAGAGGAACAAAATTGTAACAAGCGGGTCGAGGAATCGCGTTCTGCTTCGAGAAGACCAAATCGCTTGCCATTCGAACAGCGAGATCATGGCGGGCAGGTGCGCAGGCCGCTCGTTAAGTTGGACGATTTTCATTTCGGCGGCTCTAATTGCGCCTCGTGGCCTTTCCAATGGCCGATAAAAGTCCACGCGCCGGCTGATCGAGGCGACGCGGGCTCGAAGGCGTTGACGAGAGCCGTTAATTAATACGCGAGCAGTCGTTGGCCCTGGGATGAGCAAGAACGACTCCCCCCCCCACGTCATCGCGGGCCTTACGTCAGTCTAATGAAGCGACGCAACGCGTACGGCCGCTCGCATAATTGCGCCGGGTTCCTCGGGGTTAATTAAAATTAGGCCACGATCCGGCGAAAAACGAGCTCACCTGCTGATCGAGAGCCCTGGATTTTTGCAGTTGGCCATTGTTGATGCATAGGTTTGTCAAGGAGGAAGCGTTGGTTGGAAATTGAGAGTATTAAGGGGATCTGGAAGCTCGTAGGATCGAGGAATCGATTATTGAAGGATTTCGAAGAAGATTCATTTCGTGATTACTTGTGCTAGATATCCGATCTTCCATTACTAGTGCTCGATATCCGATCTTGTATGAGTTATGAGGGTTTGATGAAGTGCGTCGAATTAATGTTTCGATGAACAGGTCTGTGTCGATGTTTTTCAAGGTGATTTCGCAGGAGTAGATTTGATAGAAGGAAATATCCTGAATCCTCTTCAGAATTTCCTTTAACTCATAAACTAATAAAGAGAGCCATGGTGTAAAATACGGATAATACTCCGAGCGCTTTGATGCGCGATAATAGCGGCGGTTTTAAACAGAGAGCGAACATTCCGTCGCGGCCAGTACTGAACGCATTCCTCTGTCAGAAGCGTCAATCAGCATGGAATTTATCAGCCACGCCGTGTACTCTCGAGCCGCGTAAAAGTCGTATCGAACATCATCAAAGTATCGTAATTACCAGGCGCAAAATTGCCAGCGCGATCGCGATTATTCGCTCCCTGAAAAACACGGAAGATAGGATCGAGGATGGAGGCGGTCCTTCGGGGGCATTAAATCGATCCTGCTAGACGATCAGCGCATCCGCAATTATCCAATGAAGTGCAAATTCGATGTGCATCACGGCAATGACGGTGGTCACCGCGTGTCTCCGTCGCCTTCAATTTCTGTCCTCCGACCCAATTAGCGAGACTCGCGGTAGGACGTGTAATTTATTCGAGGACTAGCCGCTCACAGGTACGACCGATAAAAGTGCCTTAACCGTAAGTCGAAGCGGTTAAAGGGGCATCCAGAGGAGGGAGAGAGGAACACCTGGTGGCACTTGCCAGATGGTCTTAATTATTATTCCCTCCTAATCGTTCCGCTGAAAGTGCCTCGAGGCTGTGTGGCTTATCGGGCATTTCTTCGCGGTGCATACCGCTATATCGATGATAACTCGCGTACGCGAGAACTCGCTGGGTCGATCTGGGTCGACGAGTCCCGCCGCGAGTCGTCGTTATTCCGTGTCACTCGAGCGAATGATCCGTGAACCCTGCTGGCGTTAACCCCTTGGAACGAGTAGGGGAATGTCTCGTTTAACCCAGGAGCTCTCTCCGTCGGAGCCGCGGGTTTTATCTTTCCCTTTAATAGCCGGCCTCGCCTGTTAAGTTAGTTGAGCGTAGGATCCACCGGTTAAAGCTTCTCTTCCACGTCGTTGAACCGACGATGTATCTTGCATACAAAAATCCAGAGTTTGGGAGTCATCGATAAATAGATTTATTTATAGGCTGAGTAGTGAGCGTATGAAGTATGGAACTCAATATTTTTTTTTAATTCATGTTTGGCACCGACTGCTAAGTTCATTTAGCCTAGGGTCGATCTACTATTTAAGGTGAGTTCGTAAAATCAAAGCTACGGTATATATATATATATATATATATATATATATATCACATGGAAAAATCAGAGGCGATGGGGATTCGAACCCGGATCTCCCGCGTGGCAGTCCGAGGTACTATCCACTACACCACTGCAGCTCTAACTCAATATTTCGCACCTTTAGCACGAGACTTATCGCTGAAGTTGCAGATATAGCTTCGAACTAAAGTACGCGTATCGCATAAAAACATTCCCAGATTAGAGAGCGTGATTTATTTTGAGCTAGGACAAAGGAGAAAGTCGGCTAACCGAGAGGTATGCTCGCTTATCGGTATGTACGAATATCGGAACGCATTAAAACTATAAGAGGACAGCGCCAAGTCCGCCTTGATTTGCGTTTGTAATGAATTAATGCTCCGCAATCCTCGCTCATTCGACGAAAGGTCAAAGCGACTGCTCCTTGCCGACATTTCAATCGTCGCTGGCATCGATCCGACCTCGAATACGGGGACGAAAAATTCCCAATAAGATACGGCGATCGTTCTTGAATGATCACAATTCCGTACGCGACGTGGATCTTCGACTCCGAGGAGTGTTACGTCAGGCCTCTCGAGACCCAATTTCGTTATCGATGCTACTGTCACAACAGCTGCTTCTAGGCTCGACCTCCTATTCGTAAACTTCGTTGAACTGTACGCGCCTTGCTATCACCGGCCGCTCGTAATCGCTTCGTTATTACACTATCGTCCTAATGTTTCGCAATTTGTTTTCTCGTTATCCCCAAAGAAAATTTACCTATAACGACGCGCGTATGATTATGCGGATTAAATCCCAAACGCAGGGTTTCGTCGAGTTTGTTAACGTAAAATAATATGTATTGTTGTTAAAATAATATATATATATATATATATATATCACTTATTTCCTTAAAGAAACAGACTATTAAAAAGACATATTCATGGATGGATAGAGCGATTCACACTCTGCGATAGAATCATGGGAAAGCTCAGAAAATACTGGACTATGTAGTACAATCTTTTTTTTTAAGCAACGACTGACCGATAATTTCGAGCGTTTTGGTAGGTTTACTCTTAAATGAATTCGAGCCGACCGAACCGTACTTCCCTTGCCCCGAAAGATCAGCGATAATAATCGCCGTGTGAAATCACTCACCGATTTAGGTCAATCCAGACAGGCCAGACAAACGATTCCGATCTGTGCAACAGCGAATTTTTTAATATGCAAACCATGTACAAAGTTGATACCTCGACAGGCAGGTGCGGATAGATCAAGGATGGGTCGACGTGGAGGATCTCGAAAGGTTTATGGAATAGGCTCGAGGACGGACATCAAGAAAGATCAAGAGTACGGCGTAAATATCAAGGGACACCATATCGTTTAACGCGCGAGTGGTTTATAATAGTACAAATCGTGACGTGAAGCACGCATGTAGGATACGAAGTGCAATACCAATAATTGAAATTATATGAATTCTATTCAAGTACACGTCGAAGAACGTATGCAGCTGTATGAGAAATTGACGGCTTGATGTGTAGGAAGCGTCGAAGGTCTTCGAACAGTATCCACAGAAATAATTACGAGCGAAGCATATCGTAAGAGATGCCTGGAAAGGTCGTATGAAATCATTACGAGCAGCGCTAGAACAACGGTGCACTTATACGTAGAATTCTGAGAAACATCGAAGGAAGATCCGTTTAAAGAAGCCCGAGCTGAGCAAACCACAATACATACTTACAAAAACGAAATTTCTTCGAGCATTATTGAAACCAGTATACGTCCGCACGTGGAATTCCAAGAAGCATCAAAGTATTCAGAAGATATCCAGAAAATCAACGCGAACCAAATTACAAGATACATCCACGACACTTCTCTCAGAACTTCTTCGAGCATCATTAAAACACCGAAACCTCTTCCAAGCAAGATACCAAGCAGCACCAACCAATTCCAAGCTCCATCCACGAGGACAAACCCAAGACCCACAAACTCCCAGACAAAACTTCATCGAGCATCGCAAGAAAGCATCCACGCTCGTCGCTTTAAGAATCATCTCGAATGAGGACAAGCCAGCCGAGATCAGAGGAGCCGCGGATCCCGGGTACAGCCGTGGCGCCACGGATGGCAGAGCCTCCGTCCAGCGCTTCCTAATCCCTCCACGATGGATCTGAACGTCTGCTCTCGCGGTGTCCACGATGGATACGCCACCATAAGGTCCCGCGGTCGCAGCAGGCCGCGCGCTGTCTACAGATCCGACTCCGAGGAGCTTCTGAAGGAAGCTGGAGGGCCTTACGCCTTGCCAAGGGTCTCGAACTTCCCGATCGCGACGAGCGAGTTTCACCAGGTGCCAAGATGGACGGACTTCGGCGGAGAGCGGCTGCCCATCGAGAACTACGGGACCCTGCGCGGCTCCGGGAAGAAGGGCAACGTCCTGGAGGAACGCAGGGTGACCTTGAACACGTTCAGCGGCAAGGCCGAGCCGGTGGTCGGCCGCAGGAGCGAGGAGGTCGAAGCTAACGGTCAAGGCCAAGCGACGACCTTTCCATCGAGGAACAATCCTCGATACGCTGGAAAGGAGGAGAGGAACGGCGCTCAACCGACGGCCGTCTACGACAGCGTGCCGCCCGAGAGAGAGACGAGCGCGAGTCTGAATTCCTTTCGGGCCAAGAGCAGGATCTTCATCGACGAGGATGACCTGCAGGACGGACTGAAGAAGCTCGAGTGCCGCTTCCAGGAGATGCTGAGCTCGAAGATGATCGAAGGGACGAGGAAGGAGCAAGAGAGTCCCGACTTGGAGAAATCGAGGGAGGCGAGGGGGAAGCTCGAGGCCGTGGAGAGCAACGGGACGATCGAGGATACCAAAGACAGGCAGCCGATTTACGCGGTGCCCAACGTACTGGCGAAGTCCAGGCGCGACCGACGGATCGTCGTGGTCGATGGTAATTACGTGCCGAGCGGGGATCTTTATCGCACCACGGCCAGGTACATCGAGGATATCAATAGGAACATCGCGGAGATCGATAAGAGCTACGAGGAGCTCAAGTGCTCCTCCAAGGGCTCCGCGTACGGTGTCATCAATAAGATCGCGAAGGGGGATACGCTCGATAGAGGATGCAACCTTTACGGGTACGCCAGGAAGAGGGACATGGCGCCCATGCTGCCGATATCCACGGATTTCGAGGACAGCCTCGAGGAGAGGAGCGAGAAGCTCGCCAATCTCGACACCAGCTGCAAGAACGAAGCCAAGGGCGCCTCGAAGTGCAGGCCAAACTCGTACGGAAAGCTGCCGCCCAAGCTGCTGCCCAGATCCTCGTCCATCGAGAACACGTCGAGGCATTCGACCGGCTCCACCACGACCTCATCTACCAAATCCACGGAGTCTCTCTACGCCATAAGCGAGTCGCTCACGGAGCTGGCCAGGGGGAAGAGCAATGCTCTCCAGGAGCAGAGTCGTTCGAGTCTCTCGAGCCACTCGATCAAGAATCCCAAAGACGCTCGAGCGGACGTGGCCAGCACCGAGGGCTCCGACGAGATCGAGTCCAAGGACGAGACTTCCTCCACGGACGAGGAGAGGCCCAGCAGCGATCGATCCCTGGACCGTCTACCGGTCACCAGTGCGGTTCGAAAGAATCGTTCTCGAGTCGACTCGACGGACAGATCCGCTTGCTCGAGGAAGGAGAGGATTGGGGCGAGTAAATACGAGCATCGACAAGGCAAGGAGGTCTGCGAGAGGAGATCCTCGAGGGAGCGCGAGGCGAAGGGCTTCGACAGGGACTACATCGAGAGGAGGTACGACACCTTGCCCTACAGGCGGCCGAGGGTCTACTCGAGGCCTCTGCACAAGTCCAGCGAGGACGTCCTCGATGGCGAGAGGGTGGATCCAGGGTGCGTGAAGAGGTCTTACGCGAGCACCATCGACGTCAGCCGTGGCGAGGATGGCCCAAGGACCCTGGACGAGTTCCTGGACCGGGCCGCCGTCCTTCCTGTCTACCTGATGGACGCGACGGACGTGATACTCAGGGGGCAGATCGAGAGAACCAGTCGCGGTTTTAAGAGGCAGGAGCATTTCTCGAGGCCCTCGTACGGCCGTACGAGGCACAATTCCTTGGAATCGGAGGACGAGGCTAAGCCCAGCGCCGCTTCCTGCCAGCAGGGCAGCTCCGCCACGCTGCCCAGGAGGGGAAATCTCTCGAAGGATCAGGTTACTAACGATCCTCTCAGGAGGTTCTCCGGAAACGTTCCGATCCTCGAGCCGCTTTACGAGCACGCAGTCAGTGATCCGGTTAAACCGAGGAGCGCGGACGTCGTCATACCCTGGTGGGAACTCGCGACTAGGAAGTACCGACATCGAAGTTGCCCTTCCTTGCAGGTAAATTGATTTTACTCGCGGGCCCTTGGCCGAGCGATCGATGCTAACGCTATTTACAACCTGAAATGGCCGAGTCCGTGGAAAGCTCGCGGCGTTTGTAGTCCTGGCGCGTTTGAACAGGCGGTACCCCGAGGTTCTTCGAGAGCTTTGGGTGTAGATAAGGAATTTGAGAATATAGCTGTTTTTACATTGATGATATGATAAACGAACGAGTATGAATACTGAAAAGTATGAAAGTGAAGTATGAAAAGTGAAGTTGTTTTAACGAGCAACTTGTGTGTGCAAATGTATCTTATGGGTGTATGAATAATATTAACCCTTTCAGTACGAGCGCCGGATACATTAGACATCCGTGTGGCGTGTATTGTTCTGTATATGATTTTGTATATAATCTCATATAAGTGTTACTTATATGATTAATAGCACTTTATATAAATGCATTTTAATATTAGAGCTGCAAACAACGCTTGTTGTAAGAAACACTGTTTTATTAAGCACAATTCTTATTCAACGCTTAGGGAAATTTTCGTACAAAAGAGGACTGATCAAATGCTATGTGCGCATTTTTGTGCCGAAAGGATTAATGGTATATATCGATGTACACGAGGGTATTAAAAAGGATAAGGAAAATGAATTGTAAAATTGAAGGGTAATTATGTATTGGGAATTAGACTCCCACGTAATTCCGCAGAAACACCGCAGATACTATTCTTCTAAAGATGTGAGATAAATCAGACGCGTATTACCCAGATATATTTGGCGGACAGAAGCACCGTGCAAGAGTCAGTAATACACTTCGAAACCCAGACCTTCCACTTTGTTCGATTGTAAGCCAACTTAGTCGATCGCCCCTCTTTTAACGAACCTCTAAAGTTACGTGATCGCATCGCAGGAGTTCATTCTCGTTATAACTAAAGAGCAAAAGAAAGGATTACGTACAGGGTGTCTCGGAAATCTGGCACACAAACTGCAACATACAATTCCTTCTTACATCCTCTAGAAAGCATGCTCGATTAATTCACAACCCCCTTTTTTCAATCCACATCTAACAAAAACTAAAAATACTCAACAAAAATTCGAAAAACGGTTCATTCCTCCTTACGATCATATCCGAATCAAGAACATCGTAACAATTTGTCTATAATCTACATCCCACTCGTAAATCAATTAAACCAGAACTCCCTGATATAGAAACCCTATTATCACACATCAGTTCTCCAGCAAGTCTCCTAACTTTCCCAACAAGCCTCAGAGTAATTTGCTTTCCACCCATAACCCAAGCAATACAGTCCCGACCTTCTAAGTCCACCACGTGCCCGCGATTCCCAGCGATTTCCCTTCGACCCTCAAAAGAAGCGAACAGGAATTCCCATTGCAATTGGCGCGGTGTATTTTTCCTTGGCCGCAGCGCGCGTTGTTAGGCCAGTGGCTTTGGCCGAGGCAAATTCACGGACACCCTGTATGAGATTCCGGTACGTGTCGCACGCTGGGCGCACTCTCAGACGCCGGCTTGGCCGTTAAAGCGAGCCTTTCATCGGGGATACCGATCAAACGGCGGTTACGGGAGCCAGGATTTTATTGCTCGACATACGAGGCTACTTACGCACGTTCGCCCCTTATGCCTTTAACGCGTCAGCGCTCGTCTCCGCGAATATAGAGCCGCTGATTATAGGAGTCACTTCGGCGAATCGATGCCGAAGCCGATCTTAAGGGTTGCCTTGTGCGGAACGGGCAATTTCCACTCCGCGAATGGCGTGCCGGTTGGCCGGCTTATCTAAACGCCACGATTTTATTACCCGCGCAGGGTGGTAAATATGTTGATTCTGGGTGGACGAAATTTTCGTTGAATGAGCAACGATCTCCCGATGCTCGATCATTACGATTGGTGATGTTCGATGTATTGATACAGTAAGGATAACGGCACGATACATTTTTTATTTTTGAAAAGTAAATAATGTAAAAATTGTGGGATTATTTGGGATTAATGCTCAAATGGTTTTGGAGTATATGGAAATAGTTGCGGAACTTTTATCTGCATCATACGCCGAATTACTGTTTTTTGAAGAGAGTGATGGATCTGAAATTTGGAAGTTTGTTACTATGTAGCGGATTACGGCTACTATTTCTCTTTTTCGGATGTTGTTGAGTGATTTATATAGAGAGAGTGTGCGAGGAAATTATGGCTTCAGGATGAGAGAGTGTAACCTTATTTTATTTTCTTCTCGAATGCAAAAGTACATTTTTCATTGTACTTTAGACATTTCTAAGCGCGATCGCTACAATTGTTAGCTTCGATATGTTTGTTAATATATATTTGGAATCGAATATTTTTTCATCAAAACAATTGTTTATTCTATCATACGCAGCGAGCGATACGACTAATTCAGGATTCAAAGCAATCGTGCCGCCAGTGACCGTAGAAAACTGTTTAGCTTCTTCGATTACGCGATAATTGGTAACCTTACGGTTTGTACACACAGCGCAATTATCGTATCATACTTCACAACACCTGTCATACTTCGCGAAAAGGAACGTTTTCGATAGTGGCATTTTCTATTTTCGCACCTCGATCGCCTTGCGCGTGCTTGTGCCATGCTGATTTTCAAGCTGGTTAGATTGGTTCGTTTGTGTGTCACGTCATTTATCCCGGAGGATTAGACGTCAAACGGACTCCGGGCCCACGTCTCACAATTCAGTATCCGCGCATACTTGCTTAATCGAGTACTGTTCGAAAACACGGTTTTCGATGACTTTGATTTTGCGCGGTCAACTGGTTTGGTATCTGAGACACGCATTTAAAAGAAAGCACTTTGCACGGCACGTCGGAACTTCGCATGCTGGTAATGCACCTTCGATGATCTCTCCTCGTGCCTTTCACGCGTCAGTGTTCCTCCGAATGGCCTCTAATTATAGGAATGTCTTCGATGAGTTACGATACTAAGCGCTGTCTCGTGTAATTTCATCTTTCGTGCCCCGCGGATAGGTCTGTGCAGCAGCATTGGTAGATGAATAAAGAATGCACGAAAAACATGAGCAACCGCTTTCGAGACGTTCCATCGGTTTAAAACACGAATCATTTTATTCAGAATTCAATCCACATACTAGATCAATATATACATAGTATAATAAAAATCAATCGCTTTACTCGCGTGTACGAAGATTACGAAAAAAGAAAAACTGCGACGTCGCAACTTCAACCTTTATTACTGTTCTTGCAATGATAGAAATATATAATTTACATATACTTGTGCGAGTAAATTGAGAGTCACGATAATTCCACATGTCACAACGGTTGTCTAATACGTACGTGTGGAAACTGTTTATCGGAGACAGCGTGGTGTCGCAATCGTTAATATAGACGCCGCATCTCGCTCTCCAGTTCCCTATACAGCGACAAAAAGCAAAGCGCTGATGAATAAATAACCGTTAAAATATCGGCGTGTCAAACGTTAAAGCACTCCTTTGTCCGGTTAGATGCAAGCAGGGGCAGTATCAAAGAACACGAATAAATTCGAACGCGGGCACTCTCGGTCGTCAGGGTGATATGAATGATTTATTTCGCCTTATGTCATTGCTTAAACTGGTGCGGGTAGGTGGGGGCCCCCGAATAATAAATTCGATAATAAGACGTCGCGGATGGAGCCGCCGAATGAAATTAAACCGAGCGCATACCGTCGGGACATTAGAAAGACGATGTATAATAAAGCGTAGGTCGACAATGCCACTCCTGCTCCCGATTGAATAATTATGTGCGCATACTTCGAACCTCCCCTCGGTGCACGACGATATGACATCCTTCTTGAAACATCGAGTTACAGTATCAAAAGAACTTACCGTCTCGCTGCCCGAGAAGCCTGGAGCGTGTCTTTGATCGAAGAAGATTTGGAATATTGTCGACTCACTGTTCGCAGCTTTGAAGCGCGAGGTCTCTACGATTAATGTAATTGTGCGCAGGTACGTAGAATATTTGCTCGTACAAAGTTGGTATCTGTGATACTTCTTTTTTAGTGTAAAATTGGTATAATGAAAGAACCCGCTGAGTGGCTGTTCTGAAAGTTCTGGATGGAATAATAACCGCGAAGAGGTTCTTAAGAATTGATGATTTTCTAATTAAGCATAATACGTGTCTAGTCAAAATCTTTTCCGTCTTAATGATTATTTTTTGTCCGTTTAGAATTGTAATAATGAAGCGTTATATATTGAGTACTAAGTTAAGAAACGGGGTATTAATCGTATCTAAACGTTTTACGGAGGAGCGTTGATTATATAGAAATTATCGTGTCCAGATATGAATTATAATCGTTATCCTCGTAGAAATCGGGATAATGGTTTTCTCCCCGCTCACGTTTCTTGGACACGTGTTTCGAATCCCTACATGCGTTTTGGTCCCTAATTTGGACGTATCTTACATCGAACGTTAGGCCACATATATTATGGTTACATATCCCTTGGGTCACATAATTTGGTAGGAAACCAGCTTGGAACGAGGCATGAATTAAGGTCCTTTTCCCAAGCTCGTTCGCTTCTCAAACTTCATCCTCGAATCTTTTCTCGCAGGAAAAGGGACCCTAATATCCACAGCAGGTAGGTGTCCTAAAAAAACATCGGATCGATAGTTCCCGGCCTAAGCTGCTCCGCAATCTTCGCTACATTCCTAATGTAAATAAGATTTCCCATAAAATTCACAGGGCCACTCTCGAAGCGGTGGCCGTAGATGGAATCTTTCCAAAAATGACTTCTCTGAGAAAATATTCGGGTCGTATTCTCCTTGTGTCTCGCATCGAAGGTCGTAAATCAATCTTTTCCTCCCACTCAAGTGTGGCTACTTCAGAAATCTTCACTGTGCGAAGCAACGCCAATGATCCACAACAAGAGGTTGCTTGGCTGAGAAAGAGATTTATACTTTATCTTCTATTTGTACTTGTATTTCAAGGTTATTTATATTTGCTATCGTTTTTGGTCATTGGTACGTCGTTATTATATCAGCCAGCATATAATTCAGATCGGTATCATTAATATTACATAACATAGCTACGTGTCATTTATATATTAATAACATAAGGAATTAGGTATTTTTATGTAAAACATAGAATCGTATGAATAAAGTAACGTGTCACTTTACTACACATAGTGCTAAGGTTAAGATGTATATTAACGCAGCTCGGTATGCATCTGACTCACATCAGTAAAATAAGAAAATACGTTGATCGCAAGGTCTGCGTTGGAAGTCGTAAATCAACATTTTCCTTTAACCTGAGAAAAGCTTCCTTTCTCGAATTTTTTACGATGAAAAGGGATACCGGAGATCTACGACGGGTAGCTGGTTTGGAAAGGGATTTTAGCTTGACATTCCAGTTTTTTATGGTCAGCAAATTGTTCTCATATGGGCCGAGTATTCGTCAGAGTACGATTTATAGACAGGCCCTTATTTATATATCGGATCACTGCCGTGATATTTCATAATATCCGTTGCCATACATCTCCATTCAAACCGATAGGATAAAACGATATACGATTCGTATTTCTCGAGCGTCCTGCACTGTAATTCGTAAATCAAACCTTTTTCCAAACTGCGGTACAATTTCTTCACAAGGAATACTTATGGGACAGAAAAACATCGTTCGATTCATTTTTCTCTTATATAACCCTATAACATTACCACGTGAATAAGTTAACCGTATAATTCAATGTTTATCAATTTAACAATAGAACAGTTAACAACTCTTCATACCTTCTACTCTTGATCACTTCATCCTTCCAAATATGATAAAGAAATATTCCTAGAGTATCGTTCGTATGTTCGAAGCCATAAATCAATCTCTTCCTCTAACTCGAGGACAGCTTCTTCTTTCGAATTTCTCAGCGATGGAGGGGTCGACATCGAGGATCCACAACAGGTAGCCCTTCTGAAAAGGGATCTTAACCCCACACGAGCAACATTCTACGGTCAGTGGATCGTTGCTGTACGATCCGAGCAACGTTACGAGCAACCAGCGCTGTACGTTAGTCCGCTTTGAATTTACAGCTAGCCTATCAACGTTATAGTATTTCTTAAATCCTCCCCTTACGTATCTCAAGTCGCGTCGATATTGCTATCGACGATATCATAAGTCGTTATTAATGTTTTACGAGGCAAGCCAGGGACCATTATGCCCAGTAGCCACGTAAATAAATCCTTTAGCGGAGCCACCGCCTCGAAATGGACGAAGGCAACCTCTCTCTCTCCCCTTTCTTCTCCTCCTCCCCCTCTCTCTCTCTCTCTCCCTCTCTAAAACAACCTATTCAATTACCCGCGTGCACTCGAAGCCTCTTTACTTCCACTTGGCTCCGCCGCGAAGTGCATTCTCCCTCCCGAGCACTCCACCTTCTTCTTCTCCGTGGGACGACCTTTCGCCCGCTTTTTCAACTTCGCTGTTGTTTCGATCTTACGTAGCGGGAGATCGCGCGACCACGCCAAAGTATACTCTCGTCGACCATATGGAAAAATGATCGCGATTGGGGCTACAGCGGAGCGGTTTTTCTGAAATTTTGTTACCACGGGATTTTTACGTTTGACATGTACTTATACTGTAGATTTGGTGATCCGCGAAGTTTATTTTAAATCATGCGCTCTTGATTAATCGTATCAGTTGTTTGTCCACTGTTGAAAATTAGCCGGACATGAAGTGATCTATATAAGGGTTATAGTGAAGAGTTTTGTTGAAACCATACTGAATTTTTACGTATTATCGAGCTTCAAAACCACTTTAAATAATATGGTTAAATTAGTTATATATTTTGAGAATATAATGATTCTGATACCTCGAAATTGTTTGACCTGTTCCGAAATTCGTTGCCGGTATTTTATGAGGTTTATTTAGTTCGTTTATATCATTTTGGAGACATTGCTGATCACGCGATTGCGTTCACTACATGGAAAGAGACATAAAAATCGAATCGCGATTATGCGGAAATATTCGGTCAATCGACAAGCCATCGAACCTCCGCTTAAATCAGGCTAAAACGTTTTAAAGACGAGAGATATAAATACGTTCATGAAGTATACCATTTGTACGAAGATTAGCGGTAAAACTGAAAATCTGCCATTAACAACGAGCATTTAAATTTAAGATTAAAACTCAGTGTCCAATCGATCGTGACATCGAGTCGATGGAAAAAATATAAATCCTACAATCTTTATCGAGTGAAAACGTCTCGAGCGGATTACGGAATTTTTCAGGGGTGAACTTCGGGTAATCCATACACGCTTTGGGTTTTTCCGTGAAAAGGGATAAACTATCGTCCGGGGGGTAAAGCCTCGAGGGTCCAGGCTACTTTTTCTTCGTGCGTAGGTCGAAATGCCCACCGAGCGGACCGAGGAAAGCGTATAAAAGTGTCGGTAGGATTTGTGATAGGTCGTTCCAATGCTTTCGGCCACGTCGGACAGCGGGTCCTCTTGTAAATGCCTCCAACTCCCTCGCAAGACGAAGATTTATGCGTTTTACTGTGCCCTCAAGCGCTTTCCACCGGATATCATGCGTAAACATGGCCCTCCGACCGAGAGTGTTTCTAAATTCTCATCGCCAGATTTCCTTTTTACGGCGATACTGCTCCGATTTAACATATTCTCAATATTTCATAACTGATCCTTACAGGGGGCATGTATATATACATATATATACATATATAAAATAAATAAATAATATATATATATATATATATATTTGTATACTTCTCACCACTGCTGTTGCTTCTATCTTACCCCAATGGTTTGGTAGTGTCAGTATTATTTCTCGAGGAATAGAAATTACAAATATTTCCAGTTCAGTTCTCGGATATAATTTTAATCAGTTAACTGCGGAATTTATCGCGGAACTTAAGGCAGGAATGAGACGCGGTATGATTTTACGATAGACGTAAAGCAAAGTAAGGAAGGATCACATTTTCATGCGATAAGACAATGCAAATCAGTTCTCGTAGTGGAAGATAATTTTTCATTTTACACTATGAATATAAGGGTCAACCGCGTGGAAAGAAAATTTAGGATTGACGTGTATACACGTCGAACACAGTTAACTGGTTAAACACTGAAATTACTTCTCGACATACATCTTCGCAGATCGTACGAAAATATCATTAACCACAAAGTTCCTCCATCAAACTTACCCTTTGAGTATCTCATTAACTCTCGAACAATATTCCCGATTGTCCTTTTATCGATCGCATCGATAAATGAATTTACATTAAATACACATCGGCGCAGTATATTTAATGCGTAGTGAACGACAAAGAGCAACACCCGCTGACCCATATTTTCAAAGGTGATTCACGAGTGACGCTGACTTCCGAGTTCTTCCATCAAAATATCCGCAAACCTGTGCGCGCAGAAGGACGAGCAAGTTCATAGCGTCATGCTCGAATGTCTCGTTCCTTTACGGCAACCTTCTCGATCGTCCTTTTGTTTATTACGTCAGTACAGGCTGAAGGAAGCAAAGATGTTCATCACGTGTTCGCGTCTCGGGCCGTGCACGCCTACGGCCAGCTCGTGTAACCCGTGTAACTTTCCCGCAGGGCCTATCCACTGATACAACAATGCACTTACATTCTTACACACCGGTGTGCGCTCCTTGCGTGTGCGCCTGTGCGTGCACACGCCTGGAAGAAATCGTGCACGCACTGCGTATCGCACGCGGTATTTCTGAACGCATTGTATAAGGAACCCACCGACCTCGCCAAGGTTCCTGTAGCCTGTGAGAAACTTTCCTCGAAACGTTTACGCCGGGCAAAATAAAGGGCGAAGGTGTGGGTAACGGTTCGGATCAATATGCAGGAGGTTGAATATGTCTGTTTGGTAATACATAGGATGAATCGTGGAACGCCAGGGTGTGCAGTGCACCTAATTCTGTTTTTTCACGATAGATACGTTCCCGAAGAATACGCGTAAAAAAAATTCATGTAAAACAATATCACCAATGTCGCGGTTATAAAGATAAAAGTAAAGCAAAATTTTCTTCTTAGAATTTGAATCGATCGTGTTGAATCTCTATAAGTCGTGTAAGAAGAGAATTACATTTTTTCCTAATTCGTGTTAAATCAAAATCGTGTGAAAGAAGTTCGTGTAATGGGTGTATATGAAAAGCTTCGTGGCAAAATTTACATAATAGGAAACTGATGAATAAGGACGAGGATAAAGATTTCTAACTTTATGCTTCGGGATTTCAGTTTCGAATTCTTCCATATTTTGATTTGACGACACAGCATCGTCGACAGATCGTGGGAAATTGATTTAATCCTTAGATTTTAAATACGTGAACTTAATGTTTCGTAAAAAGTATTACCACACGCATCGTGGCATGAAAAATAGGCCTCTTTGAGCGCAATCCTCGCGAGAAAATTAATGAGTACGTAATTTACACGTGGGAAATCAGTTGGTATTTTATTTGGCATTTTCAATGGGAAAGTCTCGCGTACACCGTACTTCTTACGTATTTACGTTCACGTACGAGCGTTAGAAGAGATCATGCATGCACGAAGGGTAGAGTATTAGCAGACGCACCGCACATATCGTATGAGAAAGGCCTTAAGGCCCTTCGACCCTGACAAGGTTTAATCACCTTTAGCCTCCGTATCTTCCATAAGAATTTTTGTACCTCTTAAAATATTTTTCATCAAACCGTTGTTAGAAAAATGATAATTGAACCGCGTTGTTTTCATGCGATAATACCAAATACCACTTACAATCAGTATTACAAAGTATTATAATGAACGCAAAGTCATTTACGAGTGAGCTCGTGTGCTACATTCCGTGTTATTTAACTCTCATCGATTTATCGATCACCTAATCACAAATTGAAAGTGGAATCGTAAGCCCACAATCAAACCAAGTGATTGTAAATGTACAAATCTGAATATCTAATGGAATACATTTTTTTCCAAGGACATAAAAATCTATTCACGTGAATACATATTCTTTTACAAATCTTCTTCTATCTCTAATTGTTTTTCACTGTTAAGCGTGGTAAATCGTGATTAAAATGTTATCATTGTTGTCAGTGTTGCACAATAAATATCTAATGTTCAATTTTCGCAACAAACTTCTGTGTAGTATACGGCACTGCTCGTTGATTTTCTCGACCTTTTGCCTTCCAAGGGGTTGGTACAAGACGAGTATCTCCAATAAGACATTCTGCGTTACGATATGCGCATTTACACTTTCGCATGAACGCGCATAAACGCATGCCTAGAGCGACGGTAGAAAGGTCATGCATGTACGATGATTTACAACGTGTTAGCGAATGCACCGCGCACGTGTGCTCGCGTTAACTCTCTATAACTCACGATAACTCTCAAGTAACGCTTTATCTACGAGATTCGGCTGCATAAATGCATACCAGATGTTTGGCGATCTTCGTAAATCAAAGAGAGCTGGCTCGCAATCGCGAAGTGGACCACCGTTAATTGCATCCACTTTCCTCCGTTTTTCTCAAACATTAAGATTACACGAGTGTCGAGATTAAAACATGGCCCATGATGTTAAATTCCGGAAGGTTCTCTTGGCTCGCGGAGGGTGAGCGCCTACCCCATTTCCGTCGGTGCAAGAAGTTTCTACGGACTTGGAGAGCGTAATAGCGTGGATAAAAATCTGGAAGTTACGCCATAGAATCTTTTTCCACGGGCGGACGGAAGGTTTTGACGGAACGTATAATTATCGCCGACTTGGGAATTACGCGGGGCTACCATAACCACGCGTTTACTTTTCACCCACGCCAAATTAGCCCCCTGGCGAGTAGCATTTTGCGCGTATTTAAACGCTCGTCGGATCGATCAAGCCCACGTTAGATTTTCCTTCTTAAGCGCCGAGCGGATAATCGATGGAATTCACTCGCGGTGGCATTAAAGCCACCGGAACTACTCGATGATCGATCTCTTTTAACCTGTTACGCGATCCATCATGAATCGAGAGAACTACCGACACATTATCCAGAATACCGAATCAATTGCAACGTAATGCGGTTTGTACTATTCAAAAACGATACGAACAACGATCACATACGAAGTAATCGTTACATAAAGGAACGAAGGGTAAGACAACAAAAATACCCCTTACACCTTATCCTTACAAACGATCATTATACGAATACCCACAGTTCCTCCACTCTCATATTACACAGACCACGTGTACGACCATAATCATACACATCCACGCAACTCTCATCGTCGATACACACCCCTCGTCCTCGCCAATTTAAACGAACTCAGCTCAACACTGGTCACTAAATCCCCAACTTCCCGAAAAGCTCTAAAAATACAAGCCTCCAATCAATATCATTAGCATACAATATCCGCATGCGGTTCCGGCCGCACAAAGCTCTCCTCAAGGTTTCATAGCTTCCGATCCTTCTAAGCCCTGTGGCGGACTCTGAATATATCCGCGTAATACGTACTTATTCCGGTACAAGAAAGAAGGAGGGGAGGAGGAGAGGGGGCTCGCTTCCAGCGACGTTACCGTGTTTTTATACCGCGGCATTTCCATAATGTGCACAAAGCTTTCGAGAGGGGAGAGGGGAGGGGCCATTAAACGTCCGCGGCCATAAAGGACCGCCGTTGCGCTCGAGTGCATGGATTGTGAACCCCGACGCGAAGAAACTCGGTGCGCCGAGGTCCTTTTCGTGTAGATGGAACGATCCGACGTATAATCACGGAGGTAAGTACGCGCGGTACCCCCTGGAATAATGTTATTCCCGGGAGTACGTGCACGGGAGTGACCTTGCGGGAAGGCAGACCCTAGGCGGCGGCGTGCCACTTACCAAATGCATTGTGCGATATAAATCATAGAGCGAAGAGCCAGGGGAACCCGCAATCTCGGCGCGCCCCCACCGAATTTAAGAACTGGATTCCCGCGGAGTTGTTCGAAGGGTACTGGCTACCATCTCCGAGGAGGGAATCGTTTCGAAGCGTTTAACAGCAGGCTCTTCGAGGCTTGCGCGCTTCGTGATGGATCCTCGATGAGGATGGTGTTATAGGTCTTAATCTGGCTTGAGCTGGGTGGAGAAGTTATTCCGTGGTATTTTTGACACGCGCTCTGGAGTGTTTGGGCGAGGTTTTGACTGCTGGGTGTTATGCTTTGATGGATGAAGGGATGCTGGATTGGTGGAATGTTTTTTTTGGGACATTGTGCTATGTTGTTGGATGTGATCGAGGAGTACTGGATTAGAGATGGAAATTGAATTTGTTTAGGTGTGACGTCACTGGTGCTGATGGTATTCTTCGTTTGCGCGTAAGGTTGCTCGAGGTTGTTATAAGCGATATAGGTGAATTCTCGAAAGTGCGGATACTGGGGCTTGGGGAATTATCGATAAAATTATTGTGATTTGGATAATAGTATTTATACATATGGCACGGTTGAAGATACTCTCTAGTCACTTTCTAACGAGTATCTCTCGGTACCTCGGGAGCTTTTTCTTTTGCCGAGGAGAATATTTATGATTATGTTTGAGTATATAGCTGTATGACCTTTTGCTACGTGCTCGCGTAGCGGTATGCAAGATACGAAGATTGGTTCAGAGCGGGCGAAGTAAACAGTTACGCCCCCGAATCATCTCCCAATTCCATCAAGGGCTCTGACGAAACCTTTAATTATCATAGCTTGAGAAATAGTCCGGAGGCAGCATTAAGGATCCCGCCTGGGATAACGGTTAGGAGAAAGTTGCAGTGCGATCGCAAAAAAAAAAGCTCGTAATGGGTATTATAATACCGCGAGATTAATAAAACCTGGATACATTGCATATAGTGGTTAAATAAACCTGAATACCATTGGATACATTCTAAACTCAAACGTGGCCTGCGAGTCGAGAGAGCAGGAGAAAAATGCGAAAACCTGGTCGTAGCTGGTAAGATACTCATCTGCATTGTTGAGATAATGGTGGAATTTTTATCTCACGCCGGCCCCTCGCCAAGATCCTACGGATATGTCCAATTTCTTAGATCAACGGAAATTCTCGCTCATAAGCTTACGTTCCCGGAATCAGAAACAATTGGCGAGTCAACGCTCTCGATTGGTGCCCTAACTACGAGCACAGATTAATATTACATTTGCTTTGTTAACGCGAAATCTAAAGTGCAATCTGCGAGAAAGAATGCTGCTTGAAGTTACGAAGATTCAACGGATACGTCGCTTTTAAATTTTACACATCAGATTCACTTCAGTTATGGATACGAACTATTCGTTCATTTTTGTATAAGTACTGCAACAATATTAAAACCGTACGAATGAACGTATAAACTTTATATGCACGATCAAGAGCGAAAATATTCTTTCTCAAGAATACTTAAGCGTCGAGGACATGAATAGATCTCGCATCAAAATCGCTTTTTCAATGCGTGTCTAATGGATTTGAGAAAACTGCCGAAACATCCGCCTCACTTTAACTTGAGAACCGTTAACACAACTTCACGATGTATCTTTTTCAACGTACGCGCCTTTATATGCAATTTACGCACAGCGCAAAAGTTCAAAAAGTTCTTACCGCAAGGGAATACCTTTCTGGAAGTTATGCCCCACCCATGGAGGCACAAAAGTAATTAAGCGCGCGGTAACAGGTTTCGGTAGGAGAATAAAAAGTTTGCCGGGTAAAAGTCGTACCATAAGAAAAATGGAAAGTGTTAAACCGCTATTAAGAGGCTTAGGGTTAAGGCCTGTACGCTCTTGGCCACCGAGGTATCGCGTGCGGGATATACTGTTTCGCGATGGAGAATTGCACTCTCGTGGCCTGGGAACTGTTAGCCCAGTTAGCTCGGGTCGTAACGCTTCGAGGATTATGCCGCATTCACACCGCATATTATCCCCGGTATTCCCACTGGAGCGCAAACCTCTCTCGCGGGGAGGAAAGACTCTATACCATCTTCGAGATTTACTCACACGTTACTTTAGCGACAAGCATTTATAGGGGGGAAGGGTAAAGTGGTCGAAAAATGACAATGCCTCTTGTACATAGAATACATCCATTACGACTTTTACCTGGTTTAATGGAAAAAAACGATAATCGCTGCCGAAACATGAATACAATTCAGGCAGATACCATATGCAGGAACATCGAATTACGCAAGTGTATTTCCGAAGCCTCTCCCGTATAGTCGAGCAAGGCGAACGTTTAATATCGGAGGAAAGCAATGCCGAGACTTCTGAATATTCATTTAAAAAGCACCTTCGAAGTATTTCGACATTCGTGCAGGCCGCACACGAGAACGCCGAATACCTGCGAGTTAATTTAGTTTGGCAGGATTTCTGTAAGGCACGCACGTTGCACGCAGGTCGACTCGACCGATGGAATATGGGTCATTATTACCACTTAGATACCGTTTCGTGTCGAGCTCCGCTTGCCGTATTGCGGCTGATTATGCGCGTTTATGGACATTCAATTGTGACGCTCGAATACGCGGACATCCGGGTGAGCGCGGTGAGACTTGGCGTTTTTCTGCCTCCGATATTTTGTCCTCGATATTTTATTGTTCTCGAGTGGATCGACACGAATCGGCTCTAAGCATCGTCGAACCGCAGGGATATCTTTTCACGCATTTCTCACAGCAGGCCTCACCGCAACGCTTCCGTTTCGTCTTCAGTTTTCACCAATTTGCACGCTTCTTTCTCGACCCTCTTTGCTTCTGCCTCCTCTCGCTTCGTGAATTCGCTTTGACCGCGGCTCTGACGCTTCTATTTGATCTCTTATGCAATCAAATTTGCTTTGGCCTTATCGTCAATCATGTTCTTCTTCGTTTCGCATAGTTTAAGAGCCACTCGAGGCTGGCCTGATCCTGAGAATAACTTACGAGCCGTACT
This sequence comes from Ampulex compressa, assembly GCA_038496175.1. NCBI lineage: Eukaryota > Metazoa > Arthropoda > Insecta > Hymenoptera > Ampulicidae > Ampulex > Ampulex compressa. Next base: position 66,929 of record JBCFXI010001141.1, read on the forward strand.
ACACGGTGTAGTTTTATTGATCGAGGTATTACTAGGTGTTTATTCCTATATGATTTATATTATTATATAATGTGTCGAATATAGGAAATATTTTCTCCCTCGTTTGATTCTAATATGACCTGTTTACTTTAAAAGTGGTGTAAGTCCATATTTCGTTGTTTCGAAAAAATGAAAAGTTAGCATATCGGTCAATTGTAAAGTATAAAGAAATTCTATGAACTCCGGCAATGTTTTTACCAATTTATCAATATGTAATTTGATTACAACTTTCTTTTAGGCAAATTTAATGTATATTTATATTATCCCCTTTTTGACGCATACATCGCGAATTCACGTATCGCACAGATTTCATGACGTAACTTCTAAACTGTGCAAAGCATCCAATTCGGATGTATCAGAGCTTTCCATCTCCCTCGAAAAGAGCAATGATTTAGAGATTTGGAGAAACCAATGATTTAGAGCGACACGCAAACTTCTTCCGCGAGATTACACGTCGAGAATCTGTTAACACCTTCCGGCTTTACCTGCCTTCCTGAAAAGTCCTACGGTCCGTAATCGCAGATTAATAGATTAATAGCAAGGAAAGCGGAAGGCACCAACGTGCATTACGATCCGCGATCATTTCCCCGGCTCGCATCCGCGGCCGACGTTTAGTCAGCGCCAAACCCGGTCGTTTGCTTCTGGGTTCCACGGGAAGGATCATAAGCATTAGCGTGTGCCTGAAAGTCGGAATCGGCAATCGTGTTTTACTTAAGCACGAAGGCCTATAATCTCGCGGATTTCCTTAACCGCGTTTGACTCTTTCGCCTTTCCTCTTTTTGCTTCTCTAATGAAATGTTAACCATTCCGTATGATAAGTGCGGGTTTCGACTGACGTTGCATCGTTAGGCGAGGAGGATGGTTAACGGTTTGTTTAAAATATTTCGCATTCCACCGGCTGCACGAGCTTCGCCATTTTTGTTGGACACAAATAGCCGATCCTCTGAATATACCCTTTTTCGTCAGCAGGAAGAACACGATATAGCATTTCACGTATTTGCGATAGCAGTGATCACGGACAACAGGTTCCTTAAGACTAGACCTACCAGCCAGTTTCTGGATATATTTTCGTGTATCACGTGTGTATCCTTATAGAAAAAGGGTATTGAGAGGAGATGAGATGTCTCTGGTAATATGATGGAGAATCTTTAAAAATGCGTTCTTAAAAGTACAGTAATTTTTCTAAGAAATGACTGATCAGTGGTTTTGACAGCTTCGGTAGGTTTAGTGTTCAGATTTGAACAGATACTGGAAAATCTTCACATTACTTCTATCACGACCATTTTCACCATGCTATTCTTCCAATCCTTGACTCTTTCAGAGAACACGGTCAGTTGTTCGTCAGCGGTCGTTTAAAGGGCATCATTTACCACACTTTTTGAAATATCGTAGAACTTTGAGATGGAGTATTTTTTCAAATTCCCCACGATTAACTCGCAGCTTATGGATCGATATATTAATCCAACGACATTTTTCTTCCGTCCCATTTTTCTTCACGGATATATTTAGTACACCGCAATATATCTCGAACCTTGAAACCTAAGAGGCTTAGCGTTAAGCGACTTAAAAGCAGCAGCTAATTACAGCTTTGCTCGATCTGGAAGGAGGACGATTACTGCGCGATTGTCACCCAAAACTGGAGGCTCGTTGCGATATCGCGCACTTCCAGCGGGGAGCGTTTCGCTCGAGCAAAAAATCCGATGGCAATCAGCTCCAAAGTGACCGTCGTTAAGGCCCTCCTCGAGAGCAACGAAGCAACCCCGGTGCGGCCTTTTCAGAGAATACAAGGCTCATCACTGTGCTGCGTTTTACGCGCATCGCTGGCACGTGCGTTTTTGCTACGCGCTTCCGGCCCAGTTTTTAGTCCCCCTCGGCTCGGCCCTTCGTTAAGCCCGAAGCGCAAGGAGGTGAGCGCGAAACTTTTTCTCGGAGATTAGCGAGTGAAAGGATCGAAACCAGCCGCGAATTTCCAGCTCCCCATTTTTCGCACGGTCATCCTCGAGAACAATGTTGCGAGCGCCCATCGCCTTTACGTCGCGCTAACCCGAAGAAAGGAAGCATCCAAGCGGCGTTCGATAAACCGCTCTCACCTCGAATATCGCACCGCGCGTCCCACTCTTCGTCTCTTTCCTCCGAGTCTCGGCATCATCCTGGCAAAGTGGACCAAGGAATACGCTCTGATTGTGGCTCAAACGTTTTTAATTGCACGCTTCTTTCCTCCGTTTCGAAGTGTGCCTATATAGGAACACGGTTGAACTTACGAAGCCAGTAAAGCAGGATGAAAGTTGGGTTACGATGAGTGATGAACTCTCGAAACGAGAGTGCCGGCCGATATGAATATTAAACGCACGGGCAAGTACTGCGTGCACGTTAATTATAACGATTGCCCTATAAGAGCGTGCGCGTTTAAAGCACGCTTCTCCCTATCAATATTAATCCGCGGCCTGCGCGCATGCTGGTATTCGCTCCGCGAACCCTGCCTGTTCGTTCTACATGTGTCACGCACGATGCTCGGTTTGTTTAACGTTAGCGCGACGTGGATGGCGTTGATTCATAAAAGTATCGCAAGGCTGCACACGCGTGACGCCGGCTTTTTCCACTCGGTTCATTGTCTGCCTTTTGATATCATCGGGAAGGAAGGTGCTCGCGTAGTGCAGCGCTTTGCGCCGGTTAAGCGAGGAATAATCTCGTGTAATCGTCGCCAGAATACCTGATAAGCGTTATAATATTCCACACCTTCGCGGTTGGATCGGATTATTCGGGTTCTTTTGAGCGAAGACCTCGACACAATGAGGGTGAACGGCCGATCGAGTGACTAATAACGACGATAACGCTAATGATAATCGTCATCCGAGCATCTCGTTTCGAACAAGAGAGTGCGGTAAACACGTTGCAGAGCTCCTGGCTCGTGTCTTTAGTTTTTTTCTTTTTTTAATTTATCACCAACTGCTTAAGCTTAAGATAACCTATTTGTATTGCGGCTGATATTTTTACAGGCCGATATTTCGAGCTTTGCGGAGAAATCTTCCCCTGGTCGAGCCCCTGATACGATCATCGTTCCGTTTCACTTTTGGTCAAATAACGAAGAGGCGATTTACCAAGCGAGGAATACATTTAAATACGTTGCATAACTTCATTTTCGTGCCACCGGCATACCGTTGCTTTCTGCTATCTCGCGCCACTGTCCGACACGTGTTTTCCCCGTGTCGCAATAATGCAGCACGTATTAATTCAAGAGCCAGAGATAGCGAAATGGAGCGACTTCCCGTAGGTACGGTGCCTCAGTTTCGAAATACATTATAACGACGATCATGCCCGCTTCTCGATACAATGAGACGCTGCAAGCTCTTTGTAGCCATTGCACCGAGTGCTTTCTAGTATATCTGCGCTTTAGGGTCAGCTAAGATTTGCGTAATTTACGCTGGTCGATTAAAGATTAGACCCGGGGCGCTGGAAACGGTTATAAAAGTGCAAACTAAAATAGGCGATTTTTATGTAATTATCAAAGATTGCAGTTAGTTTGGGTACAAAGCGCGCGGAGAAATATAAGCATCTTAGACTTGGGTTATAGATTAGACACGGTGAGCGAGGAGGGATTTATAATCGAGTAAATAGACGCAAATCGTTCCTCCGTAATTCTTATAATTGCAGCGCGTTGCTCGGCTTGCGGGGCTTTCTAATCGGGCAAATTGAATTAAGTTTTTTTTTCTATTTAATTGTCGGTAATTAATGTAGACTTTAAGTCAGAAGTATAAGAACTCGGTGCAAGGTATCAGCAGCACTTTATTCTTCAAAATAAAACGCAATATTTTTATACCCTAATGACGAATTAAAGTATTTTTGAGAGAAAGGATGTGCCAAAGTAAAATTCCCTCTAACTGTTGTGTACTATACCAAACTTATTAGCAACGAGCACGTAAAATTGCACATAAGAATTTTATCTCAGCCACGAACTTATATTTGACATTAGAGCAACCGTAAAGTTAAACACGATACGTAAGGCGCAATTTACGATGGAAACAAATCGAGTAAACCCCGCGACAGGTTAAATTGGATTAAGGATATCGAAGTGGACGTATAAATCTTGCGTATAAATGATAGGAAGTGCTTTATAATCGGAAAAATGGCACAGGCCACCCTTTCGCTGTCGGGGATGACAGCGGATTTAGCGACTCGAGGATTTACTATTCGAGCGCGCGAAGCGGTTTGCGATCGTGCAAATGGAATATACCATTTCCGTACAAAGTCGCTCGCTAAGTAGATCCCAAAGCGGATAACACCGGCCCGGCATGCGGAGTTGTCAAAAACGGTTTCCAGCGGAGAAAACGGAATGGAAAAGGAATTGAATGGACGTCAGAGACGATAGTGGATTTACGGTCGCACGGTCGTGCTTGACGCAGGAGCGACTCAAAGATCAGAGTGTGAGAAGCGGTTTATAATCGAGGAAATAAAAATAAACCGCAGAGCAGAGCGGCGAAACACGATCTTCGGGCTCCTTCGCTCGCAAGGTGTAACCCGCCACGACGAACGTTGGGCAAGATGAGACTATGGGAAGCTGTGGCAAGTGCATTCAGCGAAGAGTCACCCCCCCCCCCCCTCCTCACTCCTCCTGCTTCTTACGACGCCTGTCCTTGCGCGTAAAAGGGGCCGCGAGGGGCGGCTCTGCTTATTTTTGCCGGCCGCTACGCCTTCCGTGACTTTTCGCGTTCTCAAGCCGAGACGCGATGAGGTCATACGTTTATCTGGGCCCTTGGCCGCCTAATTGAGACATTCGTATGTAGGCAAGATACGCAGAATCGACGTACTGCTTTACCCTTGAGCGCCACTTCTTTTATTCCTTTTAATAAGTCGAACTTTCGTGAATTTTTAAATGTACGTCGTAGGTTGATTGATTGGAAATACTACGCTTCTCACGGAGTTTGAGGGAAAACCGTGGGTTTTTCGTAGAACCTGAACGCGATGCATCGATGAGGCTGGAAATACGAGTGTATGTTGTTAGATGAAATACATTTTTAATACTGTTCGAGTGTATAAACAAGCGTGCTGTGTGTACCTAAAGTACTCTATTGCCTTCTCAAATTTGTTGCTCTCACTTCAAATAATAACTCGCTTTCGAGGATCAAAGCGGTCGAATGAACCGAGAAGTTTCTTGCAGCAACGCACTAAAGCAAGTTATCCCCGAAATAATTTCATATTCCTAACACAAATGGGATATTGTTTGATCACGAAGGTACGCATTTTCTATACTGGATACCGCGCTGTAATAGCCACATCCAAGATAATACTCAAGGCGAGCTGTCACGATAAGCCTATCCTTTGTAAAAGAAAAAAAAAGTCCCGATTCCCAGCGCAAGAGGCGAGCGTACCAGCACGCGCGATCGCACGAGCTGGAAATCATCACGGTAGGCGATTCCCGAAAGACCGACGAAATCTCGCGCCGTTAAAATGTCAGGGAGGACGGCCCCGGCAACGCATAGGTGCATTAACGGTTTTACGCGAAAGCCGGAGCGTCGTCGCACTTTCGAAACCGATCGGGACTCGCGGGCCGCCCACGCGGTTTATCGGCGCGGATGCGCCGCGAGAGCGCGTGGGCGTACTATGGAGATTTACTGTAAGCCCGTAAATTGACCTGCCTTTATTAACAGAGAAATCGCGATGACCGAAAGACCGAGAGGGTGAAGGAGCTCGGTGTGTGTGTGTGTGTGTGTGTGTGTGTGTGTGTGTGTGTGTGTGTGTGTGTGTGTGTGTGTGTGAGAGAGAGAGAGAGAGAGAGAGAGAGAGAGAGAGAGAGAGAGAGAGAGAGAGAGAGAGAGAGAGAGAGAGAGAGAGAGAGA
>JBCFXI010001142.1:0-72698 GCA_038496175.1 Ampulex compressa
TACACGCTACGATGATAGTAACCAGCAAAATTAAGCGCATATATACGCTAGTGATGCAAATAGGTTAAGGTTTAAAAAATGTACGCGTATTTGTATCATAACGAATGTAGCGTTTACAGTTACAATTGTGATTACGCTGGTTGAAGATATGGACCCAATTACCTTCCTCGATTTCATCGATGTTTATAAGGAGCTCTTTCGCAGGTTCCCCCGTTAGTCTCGTTTTTCTTCCTTTACGATATCACGATCGAGGCTCTTATCACTTAACACCATTTAACCACAATCGTGGGAACGCTGTGCGGCAAAAGGCATAGAGACTCGATACACAGAGATTAGTATCTCTATCGCTGAATTACAGTTCAAGGGAATATCGATGCTACAGCGGACTGATCATATGTACATACACCCCCGTTCATAAATCAGCGAGCATTTGCCCATTTGGAGCAAAATGGTGATTAGAAAGTAGATGCAGTATTCGGATTTAATTCAACTATTTCACGTTACTGTATATATCTATTTTACATAAATACTCGAAAGTAAAATGAATAACACGATTATATAATTTGTATAAACATCATATTTAGTCCCAGCTCGTAACATCACCAAGTGTCCGATGTCTTATGGACGGGCGTGTAAATCCGAGGCACAAAATCGAAAAGTTAAAGAAACCTTCACCTATTATCCGTTAGATGTTAGGATATCGTAAGAAACATGCCTAGGCTTACCGAATCTAGTATTTTGTGTCCCCCTCGTTAACGAATCTTTTGTGTCTCTTATATTCGTGATCAGACCAATCTTAGGGATAATACGAAGACGATAACAAGGAGAACAAGTATAACGAGAACAGGAATAGCAGGAACAATAAAATGACACAATGCAATGGTCGAGCCATGAGTATGATAATGGGTAATCTAGAGGAATCTTTTTATTTGACGTTGTTAATGACGAAAATGTGAAATAATAAGGCGGCGCGCAGACTGAGCGTAAAACGTGTCACGTAGTCCACTCTCGTAGATACTCAAAATCGTATTTAATACTCATTCTTGCGTAGAACTCACTGTACATTGTCATTATTATATAAACTTAGACGTTGAATGGATTCGTATAAATCTTTTGATACCGCGGCGATTAGATGCAGATACGGGCGCAGCATGCATATTAGCCGTGGCGTGAGAATATATGCGCAAGGAGTATTACACCGCGGGGAGATCGATACCTTCGTGGCGACAGAGAATGGAGAAAAAGAGCTGCGATTGATTATATCTAGAATCGTGCGACGGCCAAAGGTGAGCCTAGACCCGAAGCCTTCAACCGACTCGGACACGAATGTTCCCTTTCAGAGATCTACGTAACCGCAGACGCGTGCACGTCCTTCGTTTCTTTCTTCCCTGTTTACGGATGAATAGGCGCGACATAACATCCCGGATGGGAGTGAAAAGTGTGCACGCCAAAGTTCCGTCTTTCGCGGAGCGATGAGATATTGCTTCGCAGAAAAAAGATAGCGAAAAAGTGAATGAGAGAGAGAGAGAGAGAGAGAGAGAGAGAGAGAGAGAGGGAGAGAAAGAGAGAGTGAGAAAGAGGGAGCGAAAGAGCGCGCGCGAAAGGCAGAGAGAGAGAGAGAGAGAGAGAACAAAGAGAGAAAGAGAGTAAGAAAGAGAGAGAGAGAATGAGGCGGAGAAAAAGAACAATAGACACAATGAAGACTATAGCGAATTTGAGAAAATTACGTTGGATGGTGTTAGCTAGTCGCCAATTATCGTCATTCTTTCTCTCATATCGATACTAAGAATGTGTGAACAAGACATAGCGCAAACTGATTATATACACGTATGACTTTTAATATAACGAATATCACGTCGATTAAGCATGTGACGTCGCCGGCTACGTTTGTCATTAAATAATCTTGCGCTTTGTTTTTTCTATGAATCGGTGCATAACATTCTATTCCTTGTTGGCCCAAGTGAAATGACAAAAAAAAAGTGCTGCAAAAGAGAAAAATCAACAAAAACATAATGTTATTATAAACGATTAATTAATAAAAAACGAATCTTGTTTGTTGTTACTTATGGTTACCCGATGTGATTTATCTCGCCGACTCTAATATTACTTCGAACCGCCGCCATCCCGTGCCGGAAGTGAATTGCTCAGATCAGCGATGGCGAACCAGTTCGGATGCGTGGGCCAAATTCGGCTTATGTGGCTCAGTAATTGAGCGTGGTGACCTTGATGGCGAGAGGGGCGGGGGTTAACTATGGAAACCGCGCAAGTAAAAAAAAAGAAATGGCCACGAGTTCGTGATAAAATTGAAGAACTTCATATATCGAAAGCAGGAGAGACACAGCGATTAGCGACACGAATGTGCATGTATCGGTTGCATTATCGTCCTTCTCTTGTCCCTCAATACGAGCATGAAGGCCCACGCCCGAAAAAAAGAGGTGCAAATGAGAGGCAAAAAAAAAAGAAGGGAGAAGGAAATCTTATTCCGCCTGAAATTCAAGTTAAACAAAATAGACGCGTGGTTTAATTAGGGGATCTGCGTGGCTCAGCGTCTCATAGGTTGGCCATCACTGATCTAGAATATTCTCGACATGAAAATTCCATTGGCGAATCGCGCCTTGCATGAGATCGAGGAATTTCCTGGGAGTACTAAACAGGAGGGGACAAAAAGCGCTGCTGTCGATACGCCAGAGTTCGATAAGTATAGGTACTTTATTTTGCACATACCATAGAACCATTATGGAATATGTATACAATTGCCGGGTATATAATTTTCACGTATCAAGGACTATAGTACTCGATTACAAAACGAGCATTAATCGTCAATTCCGTAGCCTACGTATCTTTCTCCCAAACCGTTTCCGTGAGAATGGCGATGTTGTTCAGGCCCCTCATAGGTGCGTATTCCAAGGTCCACATCAGATTGGTGAAAACCACTGTAAGCATTGCGACAATGTTATTCGCTGATTATGAAGGATCGCGATCGAAGATATTTTTTTAAACGAAACTGCTGCTTTGGTTAGTTTTGTCTTTTGTACCGTTCGACATATGTTCTTTCGAAATTTTCCATTATCATTTTTATAGGTAATTGTTGCTTTTGGTAGTGAATTTGACAGTGAATACAGCTACATACGTTTGATGGAACTATAATTTTACGTTACAAACGATATATTCATATATTTCTATTTACGGCAAAAGTAACAGAATTTTGATATCATCTCGCAGCATATTCTTGCGAAATTTATATTCTAATGTGCCTTGTGCAGAGAGCGAAGTAAATCGCAGTATAGGAAAAAACTTTCCATGGTAATATTTTAGATTTTGTATCGCGACATCATTTGTGCTGGATAATAGTTTTGATGTATTCCAAAACGAATAATCCAAAACAGATACGTCTATGAAAAATGTATACTATTTGATCTTCATATGCTTTTGAAAGAGGATTGTGTTCATGTATGTCATGGATTATATTAGTATCAAAACATATGGTTTAGGATATTGTGATGTAACTCCTTTTCTTTCTGATACTTCTTAACAGATTAATATCATTCGAACTTTATGTTTTTATACGTAGTATATTTTAAGCAGCATTTTATCTTTGTTAATGAATGCTTGATTTACTTCACTAAAAACAGCTTGAATTGAATAAAAAATATATATAAAGAATGGTCGTCAGTACAATATTAGAGAGATTTTAATGGTATCTAGTAGAGTAACTAAAAATATGTTTATCGCATTTGATATAAAAAAAGTAACAATATTCTAAGCTAAATGTGAGAAAGGATACCTTGAAATCAGTTACATCTGTTGAAATTTGGGATATTACTGCATTTATCATACAAAGTAACATAAAATATTTTATGAACCATAGATCATCACTGGAAGAACAGCATGTTAACACATAATTTAACATTGTTTGGTAAATGTTGTAGGTACTAATGGGTAAGAAATTAAGAAATTTAATGATAATCATAGAATAAGGTCAACACTACTTATTTAGTTGTTTGATTTTTAGCATTGCCTATCCAAGTCATTTATGCTAAATCGTTTCACATAAAAATTTAGGATACAATTATAGACAAAATATGAATTGTAGACAAAATTATAGATAATCTATAAAAATGATAGATAGCAGTAAATATGTTACATAAAAACTATTTAAATATGAGGGCCAAAATTCAAACTCATACCTGGAAATCCAATTTTTTTTTTTTTATTCCTCCACGATAACTCTCTCAATCGTGAAATATTCAGTCAAAATTGGTATCCTGATCGCGCATTTTAAACAAGAAAAAGCACAAATGGCACGAAAGATAATTCAAATATAACGGATGAGCTTTGAACTTAAATTTTCAACTTGCACATGCGGCTCGCCATATCTCCCTCGATCCTTAGTACAAGACAACAAAAAAATGGCGTATTTAATCTGTTCACGTCGGTGTTGTAATTTATATATTTCTAGAAGAGGCGGTGCTGTTAATTGTACTTTTTCCTTTCAGACAACCCTATGTTAGACATTGGATTATCATGTTTTGATGCGATGAAAATCGATTTGAGTAACTGAACAACGATCTAAAATGATTTCAGTCAGATACGTTCAGATTTGTTTTGGTACTATAATCCACATTTACACATCTAAAATGTGCTGTAAAAATAAAAAAAAATTAAAGGTAAAAGCATTAGTATTTGATACTGTACCAGTAGTCGATACTTTTCAAAAATCGTAAATAAATAAGGAAACCATAAGCTGGAATACATCAAACCATATTAATCTGTACAGTGTTGTACTTCAGTCGCTTAATTACGAACTACTGTGCACAACCTGCTATTAACAAGTGTCATAGCAACCGGTTAATCAAACCCACGCGCGACTCTGACGATTTTTGCGTATTTTCTTATACCAATCGCTAAGGACTTGATTAAAATGTAGTATTGCAAATTGGTATCATTTACATTACCAGGACTAGTTCATCAATTACTTTTTCTCCCTATGTCGACTACCGAAGCAAAAGGATGTCAATTACTAAATTTTTCGTTTTTACCGAGTGTCGTCTATTTATCCAAATGTTATTTCTATAAAAAAAAAGAAAAAAGATTTCCAACCGCCATCAGAACTGAGCACTTCTAATATAACAGAAGAACAGTTCGTACAGCCACTGCTGATCATAAGCTTTCCATAAAGTGGACTTAGCCCGAGCTACGCGAACCGATATTCTAAAAATGCCTTAAAGCCTCAACTACTGGTACCTTTACTTTCTCTAAGATCGCGGTGAAGTGTATCGACAAATATTGAGATAAGCCACCTCGATTGGACGATCTCATCCTCATTATCCGTGGTGCACGCCGACGTGAATATGCTGAAGGTGAGAAAAGGACTTACGCATTTCTCCTTGATGCAAATCCGCGATAAATTCGGGACAGGAGCTGTTGCAGGGATTTATGGGCGTCAGCCTGAGTTGCGTCGCCCCACGCAATTGGGCAAGGGCGATAAGCCCCGAGTCCAGTTCAACTTTCTTGTAGCCAGGGCTGTTGTAGTCCGAGGACATCAGGACCCAATTGAAATGCGCTGGCGAGACTGTGCTCGAGAGGAAGTAGGGTCGTTGGTAATACTTTCGTAGGACCTTTACGGCGTTGATGTCGCAGTTCTGCCAGTGTACGAACCATTTGGCCACCTCGGGGGAATGTACCCGGCGCAAAAAGGCAGCTAAATCTGACGAGCCGGTTCTTAAGTTTGAGGTGAGGGCACACGGAACGGTCTCCATCAAACGTTCGTTCTTCAGATACAGCTGTATGAATGCATTCGAATTAGAATCGCGATTGCTTCGCGTTATGGGTTGTTCCAAATAAATTCAGCTTTTGCAAATTAAAAAACTCTTTTGCGAATCGAGTACTTTTACATGTATATATTGCATGTATATTTAAAAAACATCGAATAATGTTAATTACATAGTGACAACTCAAAAACTGGTGCATGAAGTAATTCAGCAGTCTACAGTCAACTAAAATATTTTCCGCGATTTTCTTCGAAGATTGCTTGAGAAATTGGAAGACGATAATCTGGACGAAGTTTGATCGATTTTGGACAACGCGAGTATCCATAAGATGCAGGAAATGCGTGTTATTGTTAGTCAGACAAGGTACATTCTTAAAGGCACATTCTCAAAGAAGTCTTCTCGAAAATCGAGTTTAGCACAAGAAATGTGTAAGCTGATCCTTTGAATCGGCAAAATGTAATAGATGTAATTAATAAATCGGTTGAAACTGTGACGTCCACAAATTGTTATAATTATCATACGAATATGTATGTTAAGTTACCAGCTGCTGCTGCAGTAGAACCGTTATAACTAAGTATAACCTAGTCTACAAACGGTTCCCTTTGAATTATTATTATTATTGAATTACTGAATTATTTGCGTACAGTTCTTATACATACCTTTATCTCCACATATAATTATGTAGTCGTATGAATTGTAATAAACTTTTTGATTTCTTGCTATGTAATTAACATTATTTGATGTTTTTTTAATATAAAGTATATCATATGTAAAAGTACTTGATTTGTAAAAGGATGATTTTCATTTGCAAAAGAGAAATGAATTTAATTTGAAAAACCGGTATGCTTACGAGGAATAGAAAAGAACACGGCTGCAAGTTGTAATATGTACGTAACACTGTAAATTCCTAACTTGATTTGTCGGAATGGATACTTGGACTTAGAACATTTGGGCTTAAAGTTTTGCCGTGCACAGTCATTGACGAAATCAAACGTATCAGCGAGAACAAAGTAGCGGATACAGAAATATAGTACTACGTCATAATCACAGTCCACATTACGTTTGAACGATATTTATCCGCGAAAATATGATTTAAATATGTAAATAAATAAGTATGACAGAAAAGAAGTCTCATTTCGTTGAACCTTAGGGCTTTGTAATTGTGCGTGTATATTACAACGAGCACGTGCTGTTATTCCCTATTTTAATTTTGACACTTGTGGCTTGCCATCCTTAATAGCAATAATTGAAGTACCTTCATCCATCAATGCAAAAAGAGCAAAAAAATTATTTATCGTCTATCACGCATCATATATCATTATATACATATGTCGCGTTTAAACTCGTATATTTCTGTACCAGGAGAATTTATGTGGTTTTATTGAAACCTTAGCGCAACACGTTATGACGAATAGGGAAGCATAAAAAACCGTGGTTTTGTGTACAATTGTGCAAACAAAACGTCAATATAGATATAAAAAAATACCCCCTTTAGTTTCCTCTAATCGAGGCTTTTATGTGGTCTTTGTAAATTTCCCTTAAGCCTTATTGTTCTAAGTAATGGGAAGGTACTTGTTTAATTTTGTTTATGACGCGTAATAGAAGATGTTGACAAGAAACGACGATACATTTTGATCAAACAATCAATGTAATTGAATATAATCCTATGATTGTCATGCTATTTTTTGTTACTTAATACTGAGTTTTCTTTTTCTCTTTCCCCTTATTACACTTTAGTATAACTAAAATAGGTAAAACTTGTTAAAACTTCTAGTCGTAGCGTAGAAATAAATTGAAAATTTACATTATTATGCAATGACTAAACAAAGTCTCTGAAAATCAAACTTCTAAATTACTTTTAAAAAATTGTTGATTGGCAGTTAAAAAAAATTCAGCAAACAGAAGAATTTTGAGAGTTTTCTTTCTTCCTTCAATATACCTCGTACATGCCACATGCATACATGCGTATTTTTGTATATGTTCATGCATTTCTTTCGTAACCATTGTCCAAGTTATAACGTGTTTAAATACATTGCATGTTACCTACATGAGTAATGTTATCGAACCAAAAGTAATCCGTGTTCATAACTGCCCAAGAATCCATTGCGTCGGTGATAATTGCAGGTGCATCACGACTAAGATAATTGTCGACTAAGTTGCGGTACCTGACGTCTGATAAACGGTCGATCGTTTCCAGTGCCTCGCAAGTCTGTAAGTTTAACATAGAAGAGTAAAGCAAATTATTGTGCAGAAATAATGCCCAAAATATACATTTACGAGTGGAAAGAAAATCGATTTGAGATTTTCTAATTTCTCGTACCTTTCGGTGATAAAATAAACTTCTTTAATACTTTATCTTTCGATATTGTTCTTATACGATCGCCACCTGCTCCGAGTAACTTTCTTCGATGTGAACAAAGTGTATTTTAAAAGAACCATACGTGTTAAACTTTGGATCGTAGTGTGATCAAATACAGTACTCATGCCCGGCATTAGCAATAAAAACAGGATTAGTATTTATAAAGTCAACCTTCGTATAATATACTACTCATACAGGTTTTTCAAATCAAATTCACTCTTTTGCAAATCAAGTACTTGCATATATATTGTATAAAAAAACATGCGATAATGTTTATTATATAGTAAGAAATAAGAAATTTTATTATAATGCATACAATTACATAATTACATATGGAGATGAAGGTATGTATGAATCTGTGTGCACATAATTCAGCAATTCAATGAGAATAATAATTCAAGGAGATCCGTTTATAGACTGGGTTAAAGTACATATGTGTATAGTACATATAACCTAGTCTATAAATGGTTCTCCTTGAGTTATTATTATTACTGAATTATTGAATTATCTGTCGACAGTTTCCATACCTTCATATCTACACATAATTATATAATTGCATGATTTATAATATAATTTTTGCTTTCTTACTATGTAATTAACATTATTTGGCGTTTTTTAAATATAATATATATGTAAAAGTACTTGATTTGCAAAAAGGTGAATTTCATTCGCAAAAGCATGAACTTGATTTGAAAAACCTGTTGCTATATAACACGAGCTAATGAAACTCAGCGGACCTCTTATGGGACAAATTTTTTCATCGCGCTATTTCGGTCGAGATAAACAAACACAGTGTATTGCATGAATTTTTGATAGTATAAAAAAAAAGGTTGGAATAACTTTATTTTGACAATATATGCAAATGTTCGTCATTGAACGATAACACCGCTACTGTGCAGATTTTTGTACCTTATAACACGTTCTCGATCTAACATTGATCGCAGACCCCTGATTTATATGACTTTTAGGTTGCGTTTAAAATAATTTCAATATAACAGGGTCACAGTTTCGATATAACACGAAAAGCAATCTCCTGATTTGTATTACTTCCAGGTTTTGTTTAACACGATTTTAATACTATACATGACGAATAAACCGTGCTATAATAAAGGTAACTGTAAAATATGTAGAGTTCAAAATACAAAGGAACGCTGTAACATGGAACACTAATTATGGTGGCAATAAAAAATACCTGTTAACAGGCATTCGGTAGATAAAGTGTTAATAACACAAATCTGTGTCGACGTTTCCAATCGCTTTGAATGACTTCAATAACGTACGAACGTGCTTTGAAATTTGTTTCCCGCTAATGCAAGACATTATTACATCAAGAACATAACTAATGGTTAAAACTACCTTAAAACTAGAATTGCAAACGTGTAATTCGTAAGAATGTCATTTTTGTAAGAATTCCTCAAATTCCTAACGCTGCGTTTTCTGAGACTTCTAACATTTTGGCGCCATACGTATATCGAATGCATTCATTTGCTTTTCTTCCTTTACCCCATTTTTTTTTTTAACATAAATGCGGTATCCAAATATGTCCAGATATGTATATAATTCTAATGTTAATTAATCGACACTTCAGCAAAACAAAAGCAATATATTTAATAATTCAGTAAATTTGTTTACACCTACTTTTGCTTACTCCAATTATCTAAATAGTAGAAGTGATTTACATTTAATTATTTTGAATAAAGCTCATGAATAATATTAACCCTTTGCGATCGTTTGTTCACGCTCAGTCACCAAAGCTTTTTTACCATTCTAGCCGTGTATCTGCCTCTCGGCCACCACAGCAATGAACCATACTGATCTTATGTTGTATTAATTTTATCTTAATCTCCATTTAGGACATATCAGTTTACACTTCCTGTGCAAGAACATAAATTGCTAAGGAAGCTATTCACGAGCCAATACGCTGCTCATATCAATGGGAGATAACGAAACCCAGTATGAACAAACACTGTCGCCTTTCACTGGTCATGCTAGACACCCTAGCCAGTGAGTCGCTTCTCGAGTGTAGAATTCGAAATAATGTTTTGCAAATTGCGTTTAAGTGTAATTAGCCATTTTTGCTTCTCAAAATATTTTACAAATAATACTCTGAAATGGCAAAAAGGAGACTACCGAAAAAAGTGTACCGTGAAACTGAAAGTAGCGATGACAAGTTTTGTTTTGTCTCTTTGTACACTGACTCTGATATAGCTTATGTGTGTCCGGAAATTGGTGGAACAACTTGTAGGAGATTTTTCTGACAGAGCATCTTCAACATCAGAAAGACCATCGTCCTCGAATAAACAGAAAAGGCTTAACTGCAAAGTACGTACATCATGGCACTGTGAAGATGTAAAGAGTAAAGATCGTTTTGTATGTTCGAACAGAAAAATCAAGGGCGGATAACGCCAAACTAATTATTTTCACGATACATGTTCTCAAAAACGAGAACTTCACATCGGAGACAGCTTTGAAAGATACCACACAATGGAAAACTATAAAATATAATTTTTATGCAAAAACGTTAAATTAAAACATATCACCATGCGAACACATATCTAAAGTTTACAAATTAATTGATAAATTTTATTTTTCTTCATAATCCTGACGTAATCATGACTTTATAATGAAAATGTCAATACGTCCGCAAAGGGTCAATTCGGATAATTGCGTAATATAAATATCTACTTATTCTGAAACATTCTAGAATAGTAGTAGCTAATGCAAAGGGACGTACCACGCAGTCCTCTTCCGTGATCGTATAATCGTTGTAGAAAGGATTGTTGATCATGCAGTTTTCATAGTAGAGAGGTTGCCAATTCCAGATGGGTAAAACCTTAATGAGAAGCAAGCGACCGATAGCGGTGAAATGAGTGCAGACGAAATCGAGTTGGGCAGCGAGGCACGCCAGTGTGCCAAGTATTATCAGCACCAAAGTACCGCGGAAGACGAGCTGGAGCCAAGAACGGCGCATAGCCGCCACCAAGGGCTGACAAATAATGTCCATTTCTTCTTCAGTGAAACCGGCCTGCTGACAGTATCTGCCAACAGCGATGGATATGTTGCAGTAAAAGCATAAAACACAGTAAATGTACAAATTCACTAATCAGCATATGTTAAGGCTACCGGAAAAGAATGTCGTTTTTTTCGTTGACCAGTTTGAGGGATGTGTTTTGTTTTAACTACTACCCTTCGAAGACGTGTTTTGTGTTATTTCGGTGACTTTATTCCACACAGGAGTGTATTGTGATTTGTAAAATTAGAATTCTGTTGAAACAGTCAAAAGGGTTTTTTTTTGTTGCGAAACCGGGTTTGGGGGTTGGTACAGCTACCTGCTTCTTCGATAACCATTGTTCTTTGAACCTTGATTCCCAATCGATATTTCTTGAACCATCTTTGACACTTGCGAGCGTCCAAATAATCGCGAAGTAAAGTGCAAATGTTTTTAGTGACAATTTTTTGCTCATTTGTATCTTTTTAAAGAAAATGATAAGGCATCAAATAGCGAATAAATTATTCAGTTGGTAAAAATTGATCCATTTTAAACCGGGGCTCAAAATTATAGTTTTAAAAATCACAGTATACTCTTGAAAAATAAAGTCATCGAAATAATACAACACGTTTTCAAAGGGTAGTAGTCACAATGCAACTAATCCATGAAACCGATCAACGAAAGAAACGACATTCTTTTCCGGTAAACGTAATACATTTATCTAAGATATTGATAAAAATATCAACTCAATATAAAAAGATTGATGTTTTATAGTTCATGTATACACTTAAATACATTTACTAGAGAATATATGTAGTTACTAATCACAGTTTACATTTGCTTGATTATGAATACATTTATTTTACAACTTCGTATGCGCATATGCTGAACAGTAAGTGGGTGATTTGTCGTTTCTGTCAATGGTGACAAATATACAATTTTTGTTTTACAACCGCTGGTAACAATCAATCATTATGAATCATTAAAGAACTAACGGCACGTATTTGTGACAAATTGAACAATTAGATATTTACTCTCATTTACTACAATTGGTTGTATATTTCGCAGATATTAAAAAATAAAGCGTAGCATATGGTACGGATTTTTTATCCTCGATGTCTTAGCGAACGTTTTTAAGACAAGCTGTATTATTCCTTCAAAATAAAGAAAAAAAATGAAGATCTTATAAATAAAAGCAATTTGAAAAAGAAACTCGTGTAAAATTATAAAATCTTCACTGTCAAAACATTGGTTGAAAATATAATATTCTTTCAAATCCTAAAATGTACGATGGATATTAATGACTTCCTTAATTAAGAATTTTAATCTTTATCGAATTTAAATAATTCGAGATACGTTGAACAAGTTCTGTAAATTAAAATAAGGCTATTCACAAGTACAGCTAACTTGACACAGATTACCTAGTTTATTTTAATCTCTAATTGAAAAAAATGCAAGAAACTTACTGTAACAAAATTACATTAAACTTATTCTCATTTAAATGATTGTTACACAATTACTAACTGATATACAACAAAATTATATTGACACGTAAAAATAAATATTTTTCGTATCGTTCAAATATCGAAATATTTATAACAAAAATATAATTTCTAAAGTGTAAAAAGTAATGTATGATGAGTGTCACTGAACGTACGCGCATAATTGTGATTGATAAGACTCGCGATCGTGAAAATTGATGTAAAATGTTGTTGTTCGTAATTTAAAATAATCACATTTCGTACTGCACTTCAGCAAAGCAAGATGTTTCGCACAGACCATTATTGAATATATATTTTATTCGTTTTATCATATTTCACAAGTAACGCAAATAATTAAAAAAATTGACCATGACAAACACAAACGATTAGGATAATTAAAACCGACAAGAATAAAGGTGAAAAAAGGGATTTACTTGTAGAATGAGTTCAGCTCATCATCAATCAATCTCAGCTTCTCCGAATGCGTCATTTCCTGCTGTTCCTTAACATATCCCTTTCTTGGTTGCTTGATGCACTTACTGTTCGACATTTCGTTTGATTTACGAAGAACTGACTCTTTTAAGATGCTCTAAATTTCGAAACGCACGGGACAGGCACAGGCGTGTCTTATTATCGAACAGGAGCGGTAGTCCCTCGTTCGCACATGCGCACTTTTCCACCCCCACCTAAGGGACGATATATTGATCTTTACAACCGCCGCAGAATAGTTCCCGGGAAATTTCGGGGATTTTTCGAATCAGCCATCATCAAAAATGGAAAATCTTTGGATATAATTACTGTGATTTTATAGATTGTCAAACATAGTACTAAATTGACACTGGAAATAATCACTTAAACAGAACAGTTCGCCAATAAGAGTATTTTATACGTTTTCACAATTCACCTCGCTTTGTAGTTTTATTGCAAATTGTCCTGCAGATAAACGCGCAAAAGACATTAGAAACGTTGACTGTTTGCAAACATTAATTAGGCATTATTAATTTTTCTTAATCATTGTGGTGCATTTGCTCTTATTTAAAGAAATCAGGGAAATTTATTTTTCTTTGATATTTATATGCATATTTCAACTATTATATATATGTTCTATATAAACATTCTATATATATAAACTGTTATGGTCTAGGCACTTGCTTATATTCAGTATAGTTTTATCAAATATACTGGATAATCAAAAAGTGGTGTGAGTTCTCCACTAACCACTGTGGTAGGTGGTCACTTTTTGAAAAGGTTATAAATTGAAAATTCATTTTGAATTAATGAAAATGAGTTCGATTAGCATTAATGAAAATTGATGCGCAAATTGACGTGGAAAAAAGACGTTTTAACATGATTAATCACGTCGTGAACCCTCCTCATGAATTATAGAAGCGAGTCCTGTTCAATGAAAAACTACATACGGTCTATTTTCTGATAGTACCTAATTTTTTTCAGCTACAAGTATTACACGCAACTGGAGATAGTTAATAAAATAAAAAATGCTCAAAAAGTGTTTATTTAATAGAACAAAAATAATTAATCGAATGTAAAACTTTACGACAATTGAATCTATTAGTTTCAAGTTCTTTAGAAAGTCTAATTAAAAGTGTGTTGATTAGTAATGAAAGAACGGTTCATTAAAAGTCATAATACTTTATTAGGATGTAATACTCACTTAGGAGTCTATAGATAACTAAAACGTAATAAATAACGTTTAATAAAAAGTTTAAATATGTTCATTATTTTTATTATTCTCCGATTGTTACACATTTCATTTTTCGTAAAAAATGTGTCATAAAAATGTTGGTTTAATTCATACGATGTAAAATGCATTTTATTATGTTATTCTGATCCAGTTGGCCATATTTTTTGCATATATTATTTTTTTTCATATGCGTAACAGTTTATTTTGATTATATGAATGCACATAGAAGATTTGTACAAATCTTAAGTTTGAAAGCATCTTTTTGCAAAATGGAATCACACCTTAAAATGACATGTCTAATTGTGAATATATTTACATACATCGCGTAGTGTGGCAATTGGCAGGCTATAACGTTGATTAAAGAGGATTTGCAGTGTTATGAAATGTACGGTATATATATAAGTTCTAATTATAGCATATATACATCCAGGAAGAAAGAAAAAAAGACGATGATTAGTGGATCGATTGATCATTGAATGCTACGCATATCAATTAGGTCTACGTCCAACGAGTTTGAAAAGATATATGATTTGCTAATGTACACGTATATCACTTTTTTACAGATATTTCTGCATTTACATATAAACTCGCATGTTCTCTGAGACTTTGTCTCTGACGTCACTGAGTTCATAGTCTGAAGTGCAGTCGAATTCAATGAGTTCTGATGAATGGCTCTCTGCCTTAAATGTCGTATAAGTCACCACGATTGCTCTAAATTATTCGAGTATGACAATATGAGTGTATATGGTTATGCCGATATCACTAACCTATCAAAGCTTTGTAATTCATCCGAATTTTAGATTTTACTTTGTATCCAGTTCATTACCAGGCGTTCGTATCCTGCATCGAAAATGCAGTGTTTAAGGTTACGCGGTAAGCCTCAAAATAATTTTTTATTTACATCTTGGATTCAACATTTTATTACATTTACCATACAAATAGGTATCCTCAATGTATCTAAACCACTCGAAAACTTTAAACGAAATATCGCTGCTCTTTCCATGCTGCCGGATACCTATCAAATGCTCCAGAAATCATGCAGGTATTACATTAAATAAAACTATCCTTTCAAACTTATTCCATATATTTTATTTATGCATCTAGTTGCACTTTATAATATATGGTACCATATACACATCTGCATAAGATCATAACGTAGAGTAAATAAGGGATTGCATATTGTGATAATACATTATATACTGTATTTTATTATTTTCTTTAGAATATACTCTAATGAATTATAACTTATAGCCAGCATGTAATTGTTCCCATGAAAAATCTGCTTGCAGAGATTTTGCAGAAGGGGAATTAAAGCCTATTTCCGCCAAGGTCGACAAAGAACACTTTTATCCAAAGGAGCAGGTAAAGAAAATGGGTGATTTGGGTCTTATGGGCATCACAGTACCAGAGAAATTTGGTGGAAGTGGTTTGGATTATTTGGCATATGCAATTGCGATGGAAGAAATTTCGAGAGGTTGTGCCAGCGCAGGAGTAATAATGAGTGCTCACAACTCCTTGTATCTAGGACCAATAAATCAATTTGGAAATGAGAAGCAGGGAGAAAAGTACCTTACTCCTTTCATAAATGGCCTAAAGGTCGGTTGTTTTGCCCTCAGTGAACCTGGTAATGGATCTGATGCAGGTGCAGCCTCTACTACTGCAAAATTGGATGGCGATAGTTATATTATCAATGGTACTAAATCATGGATAACGAATGCTTTTGAATCCGAGGCAATAGTTTTATTCGCCACGACGGACAAATCAAAAAAGCACAAGGGTATAAGTGCTTTCATTGTGGACACATGTGCACAGGGGGTTTCTCTTGGTAAGAAGGAGGATAAATTAGGCATACGAGGCAGTAGTACATGCTCGCTCATATTCGAAGATTGCCGGATACCAACGCAAAACATGTTAGGAGAACCAGGAATGGGTTTCAAAATTGCAATGATGACGTTAGGTAATTTCTAACAGTACAAATCAGTATACACAATTTTACACTCAATTATTTAAGTAAACTTCATAACTTCTAGATTCCGGCAGAATAGGCATTGCCAGTCAAGCTTTAGGCATAGCACAAGCATCTCTGGATTGTGCAATGGAGTATGCTGCAAAACGCGAAGCATTTGGAGCCCCTATCATTAAACTACAAACCATTCAACAAAAAATAGCTGACATGGCTCTGAAACTAGAAAGCTCCAGATTGTTAACATGGCGAGCCGCCCATTTGAAAGACAATGGAAAACCATACACAAAGGTACAATTTGTATTCACTCCTTCCCAACCAGCTATCCTGTGCATGATCAAGTTTACAGTAACGACATACCTCTTTGACCACAAGTATCATAAAACATAAGTAAACTTTTTTCTTAAACTTTATATCAATATTTTGAGATCATTAACCAAATATCACATAGTTTCTGGCATTTAAACGTAACACTAAAATTGTGCAATGCGATGATAGCAGGCTGATCGGCAACATGTTCAATTTAAAAGTCTAATAGAACTCTGAGAACACATACTGCTTGCAGGAAGCTGCTATGGCAAAGCTATTAGCATCCGAGACAGCTACCTTCTGCTCTCATCAATGCATACAAATCTTAGGTGGCATGGGATACGTTTCTGACATGCCGGCAGAACGTTATTACAGGGATGCACGTATAACGGAAATTTATGAAGGAACCTCAGAGATACAGAGACTTGTCATAGCTGCAAATCTTATTAAGGAATATAACCTCTCCAAATAAGTACTAAAAAGCAAGACAGAACTTTCTTTTTTCTTACTCCTGTTTTTTATATGCGGAAACATGTGTGTTTGTCGCACACATATGTTTCGTACATCTATTATTTTAAACAGCTTTGTACCAGTAAAAACTCAATAAATTTTATATTGTGGCTTCTAATTTTATTATTCTTGACTATTAACTCTTCTGCGCCAAATGTATATGTATATGCAAGGATGTGTAATAGTGTACACACACATGTCTATATACATAACAGAGTTTTGATATCAGCCCTTTGGCAGCGATACAGAAATTTTATAATTTCTACCCTGCTTGTCATGAGGAAATTTTACCTATAAATTAGTACTGAAACATAGACGATACATACCACGCATGGTGAAATTTGTTTTGCTAAAAATATAGTCGAGGAATATTTGTCTCCTCACATATGTATCATGAACACGGTACGGGTCCTGACTTTCATTATGCATAAATTGGAGATGCTACTACCTTAGAAATTAATCTACGAATTCCAGTATAACGG
This sequence comes from Ampulex compressa, assembly GCA_038496175.1. NCBI lineage: Eukaryota > Metazoa > Arthropoda > Insecta > Hymenoptera > Ampulicidae > Ampulex > Ampulex compressa. The sequence continues at coordinate 17,567 of JBCFXI010001142.1, forward strand.
ATAACGGTATTTAATTTGTGCAAGCGACAAAATCAGGTTTAATTACTTGTTGCCTTTCCCTCTACCATTCTCCTCACTTTTTGACAATTTAATATTCCGGCTATGAGATATACTATTGTAAAATCGACATTACATAAGAATATTATTTGATAATATTAATTTTCTTGTACAGAACTCCATTGGAATGTAAAGAAACATGTAAACATATTCCCTTCGAATTTCTTTGTATGCCTTATTTATATACAATAACGCACCCTTTTGACATTTACTTGAAATCACCGATTCGGTATAGCCTATCGCACACACATGTATATTTGTGAGTGTGTGTATGTACATACACAGTACATAGCATTAGCTTGATCACATTACACAGAATAAATCATTTCTATATTTTCGTTAAATCAAACATCGACGTTAAGTTTATTGTTAACGTCCTGAAGCGACTGGATAATCCATCGATTTGGTCCTAATTTGATACAATGAGGATTTTAGCTTTCAATTTGAGACGCCAGACAAACTAAAAACAGAACCATCGTCATTATCTCCATAGAATTCATTATGGTAGCTTATTCTATAATTTCGTGTTTCGAATATAATAATAAATTATCGTAGAAAATAAAATTTATATCGTGCCATTGAACTAACATTGCTTTAAACTTTCAGTTCTTGTACATTGCGTAAGGCTCAAAAAATGTTGTCTACCCCTATATAAATACTTTAATAACTTGGAAAATATAAGGAGAGAGAGGTATCTTCTTTTCTTCGTGTCTCAACAGTATAGTTACAACATGTACCATATTGTTATTTAAATCATGAATTTTTTTTTTCTATCAGGCTACGGTTAACCTCCAATATGAATTTACGTTTTCTCTTTTATGTACTCTGTAGCAAGCATTTCTGCAAGTGCTTGTTGATAAACTCGAAAATCTAATATTAGCAATCTACTATGCCGTTAAGTAATTATTGTATTTTTTTTTTTTTTTATCTATATTGGTTTCAGCAAAACCATATTTTCTTCTCCTGCATATTTATGCATTATACAGATAGAACAGTGTGTTTGTGTATATATCTCTGTAATGTATGCTCTGTGTGTCTGTATCTATGTATGCCAACCCTCCTTATTCACAGCTATGTTATAATGACAACCTTCGACTGTAGGTACATTATTCTAAAACGCTTGTAAATGTAAATAAATTAAAGTCATAGATAATCATAATAGACACTGAATCTAAACATGTAAACTCTGGAAATAGTCCCGATCCTGCAGGATCGCCTATGACAGGGCGCATCTTCAAGGTGTACTTCCACAGGCATGCGTTTGTTTGTATGTATGTGTGTTGACACTTAGAGGGAAATTTATTTAACCATCCACAGTAGAAGCTATCAAAGCCTCAATCTTCAGCTCGCATACCTCGTACTTCTCCTTGATGTCGTTGCTGCAATAAATTTGTATTTAGATATGTATTTATATTTACTTGTGTAGCTACTTGAGTTTATGCAAAAGAATTGTATAAACAATGTTTTACCCTATCTAGCTCTTCTTTTGTAGTATCCTCGATTGCTCGGATGTCCTCCATTGTCAATCCGTACCAGCGGTCTATCCAGCAGAAAACTTGTCTATGAAAATTAGTAAATAAGCGCCTTTCCGCTTTCTGTATAAAGCTTTCTACTCGGCTTTGTAAACCGAACCATTTAAATTCGCACGTTACTAGCTTATAGCATGTCATTACTGGCTGCACATTGTTCATCCATTCCTTGCCTACAAGAGGGCCACGTCCAGTCTTTTGAGACTTGAACTTAGTAGGATCTTCATCCTCCTTATAATCAGAGTTTGCAATTGGATCATTTGCAATATCTATGTGCACAACTTCTCTAATCTTCAACTTGTCAGGTGGCAATTCATGAACCTACAAATCACAAAAATCTAGTAAAACTGCAATTGCTTCAAATATAACAATGTTATTCTTACACTTACATTGTGTTGGTCTCCAACATCCCCAATGTGAAATGATTCTATCATAATGATGAAATTATCTTTCATATATCCCGGATTCTGAAGAGAAAAAAAATAAATGTGTGGTGATATGTATCTGTCAGACATCACATATTACTGCATCACATGTAGATACAAAAGGAAAATCTCAATCTTTCTTAAATTACTGATGTACTTACAGTTATAACCGTCTTACAATAAGGATAAGCGTTCCAGGCTTCTTCATGAATTTCCAATGAATTCTTTGGCAGCAAAATCCGAATAAAAGCAGGCACTTTACTGGCTAAATGATAAATCTTGTATGTATATTGACCCGAAGAATACTTCCCACCAAGCAAAGGGTGGTCCGTGAAGGGCTCATTCTTTAAGACTTCTATACCCTCGCCTCCACCAGTATTGTTTTTACTTGCTTCTGCTACAGAGTACAATTGAGCCACTTGGTACTGTTGATAAGAAATATGAAATTTAATACAATATTGTATTTTTAATAATTTATTGCTAAAATATCTTGTAACTACGCGGATTCACTGATTTAACGGTAATTATTATAATTATGATCTAAGTATCAATATTATCATAGTAATAAAGTTGTGGTGTAATGCACCAATAACAGGAAAAGATGTAGGAAGAAAAATTATACAACCACCTTTAACTTTTAATTCATGCTATGCACACCTTTGAGTTCACGAGGAAAAAAAATTAAGTCATAACTTAATGTAAATCTTACAACATTATTGCAAGCTCCTCCAAATTCTAAAGAACGGAAATAAAATGTAGTCAAGTAATACAAGCGACTTATACGACAATATGCTTGAAATAAATGAAAAGAAATGCTATTGGTTCAATATTTATAAACCGAGTACATCATCAAATAGATGGTTGTTAAATGACTTGCAACCCACACAAATTACATACTATCACTGACAACAACGCTTTAACTAGCTTTTCATTCTGTGGTAAAGAATGTATATGCCAAGTGAATTGTTATAATGAGACTTTGTTGTTGACTCATTACATACCTCTTCTACCGTCAGGGGCAAAGTGACACGACTGTAACAAAAAATAGTAAATTATGTGTACCTAGTCCGATTCGAGACGCAGGAAGATCATGCTCGTAAGAACGTGGCCTTGAGTCACGTTCAAGCAGCAAGTAAGAACATGCACGCACAGTGAGAAATGTGCAACGTCGGATACGTTGCTAAACGATAACACGAAATATGTTCGACGATCATAATTTCGGCAATACGGGCTGCCAGAGTAGCCTTCCGTCCGTGTCTTCCCTCGCAAAAGCGCCAGGGGATGAAATTATTCCTCTCCACCCCTCCAACGCCACCCGCCGTTAAAGATTAGTAACCATATCCCGAATATCGGTTTTAAATCCTCGTCCAATAACCGCCTATCACATATCAAGAAATCGCCGTTACGGGCAAATCGGTAAACTTACAATTCCTTGATGAGCATCTTAGTCGGCAGAGCACATGGACCGAGATAATTTTGGCCCAGCTACAAAGCACCACCCTCGCTTCAGCAAATTCACTTGCGTTATCTCTCAAACCGCAGTCATACGCATACAACGATGCCGACTTCCGAAGCACCTGACACACTAGCGCCGAACGGTCTGTATTCTGCCACGGGTACCAAAAAGTACATATACTCGCGCATACGTACACGTACGAATATCCCCACTCCGTGGACACTTAGCCGATGACGTTATTACGGGCAAACTCCCGTTTGCATGAATACGTGTATGTATATATATGGTTCGCGATCTGGGGATTTTTGAAACGAAAGTCGGACATACGGTTATGACAAATATAATAGTTATAGGTAGATATGATAAGGTGAATATGATAGCAAGATACATTGCAAACGGCTGAGCCCTTTTCGCAGACTTCGTTTTCGCGGAAACTTGAATGGTTTGCTGGTATTCACAGCTCCAATAGTTACGTGACTTCAAATAAAGAAAGAGAAGTGATAAGGTTGAGGAAAAAGTAATTCATAAAAAAGTGCTTCTCTTTCCATTTAATCATCAGTTTGCACATTGATAAATTCTCACTTTGATACAAATCTCGATTAAAAAACTGAAAAATTTGATATAGCCTTTTCCATGGTTGGCGTGTACAAGATATAAGATAAAAAATGTGAAAAGAGTGTATTTTAATTTTAATAATTCGAATCAGTACTTATTATTGACATTACATTTAACAACAAATGACATGCGACGTTTTTGTACGTATTATTATTTTGAATCCGGAGTCTCGTGCGTGTCACCAAATTGCAGGTCACCAATGTCGCGTAATAAATACGTAAAACGACTGTTGCATAACCGATTTTCTTGCGGCCTTTTTTTATTAATACTTATTTCTAATACAACCTGAATCGATATGATAAGCTGTAGTTATCGATCAAATTAATTTTGATCCCTATTTTTTAGTGTTGTTGTTTTTTTAGTATAAATGCACATTTATTTAGCCAACTTTTATTTAAAAAAACCAAAAACGTATTGATCATTACTCATTGGTAATAGTTGTAGGTTCGATACAAAATATGCGGTTAATTGAAGTCTAGTAATTTGCGGCGTCTTGCCGGAAGCCAAGCCATGAATCGGCCATGTTTATGGCTATGTATTAAGGGTATACATGAAGCACTAGCGAACAGCGAGTTGACTTTGGCGGTCTCTGGTGGCGAAATTGGAAAGCTCCGAAAGAACCAACTCGCGGCAAGCGAATGGTACTGTATTAAAGATGGAGAGCGCCCGCGCTAATCCCCCACCTTTTCGACGTGACTATGCATCTCACTCGCTTTTATCGCGTCTCTCTCGCTCCCAACGTGTTCCATTTGCACTCGATATGTTTCGCTCTAACTTCCGACGTTGCCTTGCAACGTTGCCGATGAAACCTAAGCTAAGCATCGATGCGGAGCTTGCCATCCTCGATAGAATTTGCCGCGCTGATCTGGAGTGACAAACGATAAGCAAGGATTACTGTATATATGAATATATAACCGTAGACAAATATTACGCACATATTAAAACAACTTATATCGAATGATTTTCAGCGAAACGATTTTTTCTAATTACGAATTTGGAAGAGTAGAATACACGTAAGGATATCTAAGCGATATTTGTAAAGGAACAACATTGTAAAAAAAATTGCAAAGGCATCGATAATTTGTACTTTGAGATTAATATTGGTCGTTTCCGTTTTACACAAAATTAATTGTAGTAACGAAAAAAATTCCGGCAATAAATAATAAAAATCGGCATAAACTTAATGATAGATGAATAAAATATGTTTACATTAACGGTGTGTATTTTTATTATATTTCTGTAAATCACAGTGCCATCTATCGACACAGATCTGGTGCGATCGTCAAGAAGACATGTACTTGCGCGTGATGTCGCATGTAAAGGTGTAAGCAAATACTAATGATAAAGCCTATCAGCGCCAAGCACAGAGTCTTGATCGTTCGAGTGGACAACAGAGGCAAAATTATTTTTCTGTATTTATCACTCTAACCTGTGGTCAAACAATTTTAAGCTGCTATGCTTCCCACGGTACTACAGAAGCTCTTAAATCAATTGTTTCGTTCCTGGTATATATCGGATTATATGACTTTCACACTACATATATCTTTCTTAAAACTGAGTGGCCATCTACAAATTCTTTAGCTATAGATAATATAGTCCCAGTTGTCGGTTTGGTACTGGTCTTTGCATTACAATCGTCTCTAGCAATAATGTTGTCGGGCGGCATGTCACAGGAAGTAACAATGTATCGAAAAGCACGCGCTGCGATAGGAAGCGGACCAAATATCCTACTCTTATATTTATTTGTAAAAATCTAAAACAAAAAAGTGTAAAAAGATGGAATCAAATTTGATAAATCTGAATCTATCTCATTTTAAATGTATATAACAACACGATAAAAAAAGATAAGAGTATAAATGTACTTTTTGTAAATGTAATAAATAAATACAAAAACCGAAATATTGCCAGGGTTAACAAGAAATAAGAGAATAAAAAAAATATTGAAGTATGTAGGATCGAATTATTGACGTTTCTTGTCTGTTTCATTAGAATGCATCGATAGCCTGCTCCCCTTTATTTAATAGAAATCCTTCGAGATGCATTCTTCCTTAATTTCAAATGAAGCGCGTAATGATTATGATATTTATATTCGGAAAAATTTAGACAATAAGATAGCGTTTCATTCTGTCGAAAAAGTGGTAAACAAAAGAGTTGTTTTATGAAACATGCACTTTAATTCCACATCGAAGTTTCAGCAAATTTTCAACATGGCACATCGTTATCTTGCAGTCTGGAGTTTAATGCATGTTTTAAAACAAAAATTGGGAAGAAATTTTTGCTGAATAAACGTAACGTGCGGGAAACTCTAGCATCGATCGTTTATATCTCTGGTCCCTGTCCCACACGCTCTTGTCGCATCGACTCGTCTCTTTCTCTCCGCAACTTCTGAGATTCTCCGTAAGAGACCCCCAAAATCAGTGAGACAAATCAGGCATGCCAACAAACTCACTCGTGCGGATCCTTAACTATGTAACATTAAGAGTCCTCAGGAGTGAGTTTATTGGCAGCCTTGATTTGTCTCGTTGATTTTGGCGGTCTCTTGCGGAGAATCGTAGAAGTTTCGGAGAGAAAGAGACGAATCGACGCAACATGATCTTGTGAGACAGGATCGGTGCTAGAGTTTCCCTCTCGTTACGTGTATTTAGCGAAAAAGCAATGTCTTTTCGTGATTTTTGCTTTGAAAGATACATTATATTCCAGAGTAGAAGATTCTGCCGATTTGGCAATTTTCTTGAAACTTCAATGGAGAATTAAAGTGCACGTTTCTTAAGAGAACTACTTTGTTTGGCCACTTTTGCAAAGAAGCTCAACGCTATCTTGTTTCCCGAATTTTTCTAAATATAAATATCACAATTATTACGCCTTTTATTCGGAATTGAAGAATGTAATAATTCTGATGCAAAAGTTTCTTCTTGAAGCATATTTTTCTCAATTTTAAAAGACATTTCGTTCTTTTCTCACCTTCTTGGATGAGCAATAAGTTATACTAGGCTGCATAATATTGTATTTCCACGTTTTTATGAATAATACAATTAAATATATCAATGTGTATTGTAAGAACCATAATTATACTTTTCTGCACAGTTTATAAATAACGCGCGTGTCGATCGTAAAATTTACAAATCTGAACCAATTGGCCCCTAAATTCTGAAGCAATAGTTTCTTTATAAGGAACATTTTTTCAATTATTAACTATTCACTTATTCATCAAACAATACTAATTTATAATTAAATTGTAACATTTATATTTAATAAAAATTGTATTATATTAGACAAATCTCTCCGCTACGCAAGTTAAGTATTTATACTTGTTTTTAATTATTTATGTAAAAAAATGTTTACAATTGAAAGGTCTAAAAATGAATATAATATATATTCAATATTTATCTGCTTTTCCGAGTACCGTAATATCCTTTGGGTGCGCGGATTAATGACCACTCAATGTGTGATATCAATATTAAATTAATCATTTTAATGCAAAAAATCACATTTTGTTTTATAAAAAAATCCTGAAAAAACACATTTCTTGTAATAATTAACAATATAAAAGAACGACGTAGGTCGTTTTTCGAATAAACCGCCTGAATACTGATGCATCGTATAGCTTTGTATCTTATTGGCTTTTGAAAACCGTGTGTAAGTATAACTCTGTGTGCTATGTTGCTCATTAGGAGAATTCAAGAGACTATCACGTTATAATTCACGGTGGTTAGGCTCCGCCAATAGCGTTCGTGCGCAGGGCAGACTAGGTCCGACGCAGCGCAATAGTCGCGATAATTCAGTAGGCAATTCGTTCCTGTTTTGCGCCATTATGGATTCTTTAGCGAATTATTCTAGTGACGGGGAGAACAGTAATAATTCAGAGGACACAAAGGTGAGCAGCGTTGAATTTTCATTTGTTTGAGTTCCCGATACTGTTCTTTTTTCCAAAAATTTGGCATCCTGGCATCCATGACGCCGAGAATTCCCAATGTACACAGCCGACATGGTTTCTGGGGCAGACTTTTAAGCCAATGGCCGACTATTTGAGCGATTTATAAAACTTCATGTATCGTTATATCTTTAAGTAGATTATCATTTTAATAAACGAAGCATGTTTGAGGAGTAAACGTCCTAGTTTTCTGTAGAAAAATCCTTTCTCGCCGACGAGTATAAAGTAATTTATCGTGATTAGAACTCGAATCCCTTTAACTTAATACATAAACAGAATTCAATATTTTCGTATTTTCAATATCTTCTTTTTTGTAGATTGTTTAATACATGTTTTATAAATGTGTTTTTTAAGATGCCATATGAAGATCAGGGTGACATGAGTAGAAGAGCCAGCGATGCCAATTATGATCCAGTTCAAATGGATATGAGTGAGGTACAGTGAAAATGAATGACCATGAATGTCTGTTTCTTAGTGCTAAGTTTAAAACATTAGGACAATGGCTAGGAAGAATACGATGGTGTGACTTTATGGGGGCTATATGTGTATATGGAGTCTCAGGCCTGATGCATAATTGGGCTGGTATTTCGATTTTAAAGGTCATGTCAAAAGCAGTGCTATAAAGCGATAAGTGTAATGATATATAATATTTTAAAGCATATTTTTTTTTAATCGTAAGGTACATTAACAAAGTTAAACCGCCGATTTAGAGGCAAAATATTGTAAATATCAAGAATCATTTATAATTATATGATTTCATACATTTCATATTAGTGCGATGCAAAGGCAACACTTTTTTCCCCTGCTTTTATAAAGCACTGATAGTAATACGTGTTATATTTTTATTATTGTTTTGAGTAAATTTCATAGTTTATTGCACTCATTGCAAAATTCATAATCACCAAACAGCTTATTATTTCTGCACTGATTTTTTGCATTGTCCAAACTTCAATGTAACTAACGTTTAAAAGACATGACCTTGCAAGCTTTCTCATGGCAAAAACTATCAGGCTAGCATTGACATATATAAAATTTAAATGATAAGTAACTGGGAATAGTGCCATTTCGTGAGAAAATATTAACACGTAGCTCTGTTGGTAATACATGATACAATATCTACGCACCTCGGCAAGGTCTATGCTGTGAGGGTCTTTCAAGACTACCCCAAGTCCTATTCAGAAGATAAAGGTGAGTAGAGGAAGCTGGCAGAAGGTAACACTAACAAAACATCAACCATCAAAAATCACATATATACAAATCTTTAGTAATAGCTTGCTGACGAAGCAGAAAAACATGAAGGGCCCTCATATTTCTAATTCTCGATTCTTCTACCAATGTGGTCGTTCCGTGTTGCTTCTGCTTACATACTGAAAATTACCATTGAATTTAAATACAAAAGAAAAAGAATAAAATTTACAGACACTCGGAAAATTGCATATCCTGGAATTTTTGTATCAAGTACAACCAAGGATGCAAAATAAAGAGCGCCAAGTTACTATATATGTAATTTCTAATTGTTTTTGCGAAATGAAGTCTTAGTATTAAGTGCGCACTTTTTAAATGTATAAAAGGACAAGAGAATGAAAGAAGTTGCCATATGGTGTATTGAAATAGTGCAAAGCTCAATTCCAGGAACACTGAAGTTTTGTACTATCTAATTGCAGTTTTTATTAGTTAATTCACATTTATAATAAACGATGTATTGCAATAAATATATCTATTGAAATGTAATGTGTTGCAATTACGGAGTACTAAATTTGAGTGCATGAAAAATTGAATTTTGCTAAAACACAAGGGGACAAGAATTAAAAACCTGTGAGTGTACATAACATTTGCGCTATGATTTAAAAGTTACGCATAAAATACACTGAGCTAACAGCATACAAATAAAGCGGACATTTTTTATTTCTATAGGAAAGCAACAACAACAATTCCTCCAGGGAATCCAGTAGCGAACGCACGAACAGTCCATCAACCACGCAGCCAGTCTTTGGTTTAAGGACAGACTCATCCCAAACCTTACCTTCTCCCTCAGACCAGAGGTAAGCTGGTTTGTTTTCGAATCTGTTAACATCTGGTGACCAGCAATAGTAGCTTTAAAATATATTTCAAAAACAGTTCATGACAAATATTTTACGCCATTCATGACTTATTTTAAACAGTAATCCATTATTCCTATTTCATGTATGTGCAATACGATCAAAATCATTGTTCATATCTAATATTGATAGATTCGAGTTAAAAAGAACATATAATTTTATATAGCTTAAATAGCACCACGCTCTCACCTTATATACAGAATAATAATACGAATCTGTGTGGTATACCCCTGCAGAACGTAATCGTTTTACAGGCGATCCGATCATGAAAATCATACGACGAGTACAAAGGACGATCAGAAACGTGGTGATCGTAGTGACCGTACCAGACATATGAGCGACAAGGGTCGGCGATCGTCGCACGATGATAGAAGGCAACGTGATACTGGTCACAAGGACAGTAAGGATCAGAAAAGGAGCAGGGATGACGATAGGAAGTCTCGCGATGAGGACAAAAGAAAAGAAAAGAGCTCATTAGGTTCCAGCAGGGATGAGAAAACTGATGACAGGGAGAAGACGGACAAGGACCATCATCATCGGGAGGATAGAAGGGACAGGAATCGGGACAGGAGTGATAGGGAGAGGCGCAGGGATAGAGACAGGGATCGTGATCGGCGGCATTCCAGAGATGAGAGACCAAAGGATCGACATCGTGAAGAACGGTCAAGTTACCACAAGGAAAAAGATCGTACAAGATCTAGGTCCAGATCCAGGGATCGTGCACCGCCGCCTTTCAGGCTGATGAGTTATAGAGAGGAAAAGGGTAGGAATAAATTGGCGCAATTGGAGAAACTAGGAATTGAATTGAAGGCACCAGAAGGAGAGACAACGACACCAGGAGTGCAGAGCGAGCAAAACTACTACAATCCATTGGCCACAGCCACGCAGGGAAAATATGCGGAGCAGATCCAGAAGAGAAAACTTTTATGGGCAAATAAGGTAATCGAAAGGAGTAATTAAATACTTTGGTTGCCATGTGAATTTCGCCGGACTATTGGTAAGCAACGTATACATTATTTCAACTCCATTTTGGAAAATGTGAGGAGATAAATAAATTCGTAACTCGTGGACAATGTGACACTAAATAAGCCTTTGAGGGAGCCAAGTATGAAGCATATGGCAAACAAAGTGTTAACACATTATCAATATATTGCTAAATAAATAAATATCTAGAGTAGAGCAACTAGTTCCGGTGTAAATTCTCTTTTAATGCTCATATAATTTGTTTATTGTGTAACAATATCTGCTCTTAATCACAGCTTTTAAATAAATGTACCATGCATTACTTTTATTGTATATTGAGTATGATACATTAATTTATTATTAGCAGGACAAGGAAAACAACTCGTACAAATTCACTATTATGTGCTTATCGTAATATTACAAAAAGACTGATTAATACATTGCTGGTTGATAGTCATTTATCGAGATTTCTGACAGGCAAAACATCAAGTGTTTCTATTACCACATTAATGTGTGCCTATTGCGCAATCTGTCCTTACTATTTGTAGTCGAAACAAGAAGAAGGAAAGGGTACGTCAACAGCGGCTTCTACTGCCAATACGTGGGTAGGAACGACGTTTACTCATGATCAGGATGGAAAGGTAACGGCAAAGTTTAAGAGGCTGATGGGCATCAAAGGTGACCTGCCGACAGCTTCAACAACAGGCACCAAACCAGACATCCTGAAGAAGCAGGAAGAGATGTTTAACAACATGGAACAGCAGTATGAGGTGGCACGTGCTACCACGCATACTCAGCGTGGTGTAGGTCTTGGTTATGCCACTGGCGGATATCAATTTCCCCGATAAGATACCACAGAATCTTCCTGTATCTTAAATGACGATTATTAACGCTAGAGGAATCAGCGAAGTATAGTTTTGTTTTGGCAATTTTGCTATTGTGTCAGATCGATTGCAGACCAGAGTCTGGTTTAGGGCGTTTTCAACCATTGGAGACTTTCGATCGGCACGTTTCATGCAGTTTTATGTTATTTTCCGCACGAGCTGCACGTGTTACCAGTGGTTTTATACCGCCGAATTCTGCATGATAGTGAAATTGGCTCGTGGGGAAAATCAAGTGTGGGTTAAAAAAGATTCACATGGTCACTGGAACGTATTTAACTTGTACTTTGTGCGATCGAGATGGCTTTGTTGAAACTAGCTACTCGTGTTGCTTGTGCTGAAAATAAAAAGATTTATCGGAGTCGCATAAAGCTACGGATGCTCTCGACTTGACTAACTTGATGAGTTTTTCGTTCTTCGTGTCATAAGAGATAATCTGTTATGTATGCCCTGATAATGTAATAAAGCAAGCCATTTATATAGTTTTCTTTGTATCTATATGCTGTACAAATAGTATACATATAGTAACACTTTTTAAATAAATCTGCAAAATTTACATATCTCCATTGCATTCTACAGATACTTTGATTTGTCTTTCGTATTATTGTTATTATCTATTTTAAGAATGCGATGCGAATGGGATTAGTACATGTCTTGTTACATACGAATATATATGTACAGCTCAATGAGTTGTAAATACAAAATATAGCTGTACAATATTGCACTCTGCTATTTGTTGTACTATGCCAGTTGATCTGTAAGCTTATTTTATAGAAAGTAAATTGATCTTGATGGTTTGGAACGAATCAAGGGAGCTGTTAGCATATCGAGGAATTATCGAGCTTGAGGTACTTTGGAAGAATCCCTCTGCTTTTTAACATTTTTCGGGCGCATATATATTTTTTGGTGCGCAAACCGCGAGACGGGCGTAGTTGTTACTTGTGAGATCACGGTCAACAATACTTTCAATTTTACAGCAATGTTAAATGTAATGCGCGAAAAAGAGATAAATAAATGCAAAACAGATACGTAAGAGTTCTGAAGCAGGTGCGTCTACCCGCGCATGGTAATGAGAATATGACTCGGATTGGCTCAAATAAGTCCGAACTATTACGACAGCGCCCGAACACTGAACTTTCAAATGTGTTTACCAATATGGCGTACCGACGTTTGAATTTGTTCGTTACGTGAGAGTACACTGGGAAGTTTGTGAAACACGTAGAATCCTCGTATTATCGACGAATATTATTCACTAAACTAAGATATATATTTATCAGAGTGCCTTGGATTTCTGCGTAAGCGATTAAAATGGAAAACTTTGTAAAGATCGAGAAAATCGGCGAAGGTAAATATTTTTTTTGTCAAGTCTCCTCTGCTATACACTTTTTTGACAATCTTCACATTCTCGTTTTTTCACTTTTCGTAATCTTTCATCACCATGATTGTTAGGGTTCTTGTTAGAATGGCGTTAAAAATCAGGAGAATTTCTCAGAAAATTTGGGAAAAGATCGGTTTTGTTAAAAATTGTGTATATATGCAATTTTGTTCAGGTTAATGGTGCTTAGAAGCTGAAAAAGGAAAACGTTAAGAAAATATTTATTAACAAAGCTCTTATTCTTTAAAGTATATATCAGTATAATGTATATTGAATACATTATTTTCTTGAGCAAATCAAAGGATATTTCTGAAACTTTTGTTGGTATATCTAAAGGTACTTATGGAGTTGTATACAAAGGCAAACATAAAAAAACAGGAGAGATAGTTGCAATGAAAAAGATACGTTTGGAAAGCGACGATGAGGGCATACCATCGACTGCAATCAGAGAAATATCATTGCTAAAGGAACTGACCCATCCAAATGTCGTTAGCTTGGTGGATGTGTTAATGGAGGAATCCAGATTGTATCTTATTTTTGAATACCTTACCATGGATCTAAAAAAGTATATGGACAGTTTGGGTAATGGCAAACTCATGGAGCCTAAAATGGTTAAATCTTATTTGTATCAGGTTTGTACAAATTGTAAAACTCTACCTACTCTTAACATTACTGGTATAGTTGACAATGGTTCCTTTCTTCGTCTTATTCTACAGATTACATGTGCTATTTTGTTTTGCCACAAACGCAGAATATTGCATAGAGATTTGAAACCTCAAAATTTATTGATCGACAAAACGGGGGTTATTAAAGTAGCAGATTTTGGACTTGGAAGAGCATTCGGTATACCTGTCAGGGTCTATACACATGAAGTAGTTACTTTGTGGTATAGAGCACCTGAGATATTATTAGGTGCTAGCAGGTACTCCTGCGCCATCGACATATGGAGTATTGGCTGTATTTTTGCCGAAATGGCTACCAAAAAGCCATTGTTTCAAGGCGACAGTGAAATCGACCAACTTTTTAGAATATTTCGGTATGTTTTAAAGCAACTTTTCCAAAAGCCCATTTTATTAAAGGAAATGCTTTGTAGAATACTGAGGACGCCTACGGAAGAGATATGGCCAGGAGTAACACAGCTGTCAGACTATAAAGCAACATTCCCAAATTGGATGACCAACAATTTAGAGTCCCAAGTCAAAACCTTAGATTCTGATGGGCTTGATCTTTTGCAAGCAATGCTTATCTACGATCCTGTGCACAGAATATCTGCACGGGCTGCCTTGCAGCACCCTTATTTTAAGGACTTGGATGTATCTAAATTACCACCTGCATAAAAAGAAAAATCTATAAGAAGATATAGATGCAGATTGCTATGCTATTGCAATGTTTTAATCGTGTGATAACATCGAGAATATGTCTCAGGATATCTTGGAGTATTAATTTATTCGAGTGAATACTCTCAATTTTATATCATGACTGTTCCCTCATAAATCAAGAAATTCGCATAACAAGTTTTACGCGAATTCATATTCCATAAGAAACAGCCACGACTTCACTGATTCATAGGTTTACTCAGCAGTTTGGTCAAGGTAATTTTTTCGTTACAATAGTGTGCTAGCTGATCATTTCATTCCTATTATGAAACTATTTTGGAGTACGCATTGGAACGTTTTGTACAAGTTTGAGCGAGTTACAATTTACCACAATAATATTATAGTCATTAGATTTTCCATAAACTTTCATTAGTATTATCAGTATAAACATCCAGTGATTATCGAAACTGTTTAATGGAATATCAAACATGCATATTTGATCCCTCTCCCCTATGTAAAATCCAAGAAGGGATATACGCTTTGTATCTTTTATATACAGTTAGCCACATACCGACACTGCCAAAAGATGTACATATCACTCTAAAGTTAATATCTAATCATCAGAACATCTTTTGTAGCTTTATTCTCAAATAAACGATGATATATTTTCAAAGATACCCTGGTTCCCGATATTATTCGGAACGATTTCACTTCGAATACCCAATTGGTGATTTGAATTGCGACGTTGCAAGCGTCTTCTGTGGTTTGCTATCGTCTAGCGTACAAATTGGATTACCGTTTATTTCGAAGAAAGGAGTGAAACCATACTGAGAATGAGAGCTTCTCAGAACTTCCGGTAGTTTCATTCGTTCATAGACTCGGTTGACTCATGCGTTCAACGGCGTAATGACGATCTTTACGGCCCGCGTTTTCGATTCGCGTAAGAAAATCAAGAAGTGTAAAATACGATTATTCACTTTCATATTTCGGTAACGTGAGATAAAACGCGTTATCGTATCCGGGAATTCCGGTATTTATCTTCTCGGAACATGAAAAAGAGTCAGCTATATCTACGCAACGAGGAAATCGAAGCGCCAGAGCTAATTTGTTTCGCAGATCGCCACCGCCCTTCGTAAAAATGTCGGTTTTACGTTATTCATTTGTGACAAACCGAATGTCGTTTTTGTGCAATTATGTGCATAATACGAAAATAGTAAAGTCGATGATCTCTTGATCTCATAGAAACAAAGCTCTTGCTGAACAATTTATAGTACTCGCGTACATCGCTAACCGTAAGCAGATACGAGGCATAAACTCGCAAAATTATACATATTTTATAATACGTAGTGTTAATGAAAAGAGTAATTTTTTTAACAGAAATAAATTGTCATTAGAGAAAAATCTTTTTCTTCCATTACATTTACTCATCGAGAAAAAGTGCTTTATGATAGCTAAAATATTCAAAATTCAGATAGACGTAAAATACAGATTTAATTTACGCTTTAGAAATAAAAGAGCGTGTAAATGAAATATCGGTCTACAATGCAACACGTTAAATCACGTATCGGTTGAATAAGTATCTATATATCTTAAGAAAGCTGAGCCTCGCGTGAAGTAAATTTATAACGTACTTTCGCCTTATATTCGTTCAAACGATCATCCTCTTTCTTTCGATTACGTCACCTATTATGAAACGGAGTTTGGTATATTCAAGTTGTAATCGGGTTATCGAGAGTGCAGGAAGCATTGAATCTCCAGAATTCTCGAATCACAACGCAGATGCCCGCTACTGCGCGCGTTCATTAAAACTCTGCGTAACCGTAATTGGTAGGAGAGTGGGGGAGAAGGGACATATAATCCTTCGTTCAAACATCTGTTTACAGTATCACTTTGACCAGGGCGAGCAACGCATCTCTGTGAGTATTTCTGTGAAATTTATCGCTTTTAATCCTTTTTTTTTTCAAAGCTTTTTATCGCGTTTACATTTTTTTGTCGTTGCACGCGGCGCATTTAGAAGAAAATAAAAACTATATTGTGATATAATCTGCATTTTATAAGGTTAGATTAAAGAATAGAGAAAAGACAAAACTCTTGCGACATAAAAAAAATGTTTCTTTTTTTAGAGGAACTGAAATTACCGGTTAATTATTAAGTGTTAAAGTACAAAAAACATTTGTAAGCAATCAGAATGGTTGGTTTCTATAATATCGGAAGACAATGAATGTCTTTAGTGTAGAATGTATATTCTTAAAATATTTTAAATAGTCATTTTACATACACGTGTGACATTATTTCTTTTGACAAAATTTTAGGAACACCGTGTAATGCTTTATTCCATAAAATATTTTGTTTAATGTTCTATTCTCTGCGACGATGAAAATGTAATTCTTTAATTAATTATATTTAAAAGTGAATCTTATATAAAGTTTTGCCCTTTTTTGTTGTATTTAAGTTAAATTTTCATAATGTTTCTAACCTGCGTATAAACATGCGTCTCATTTATATTGCGGTTTTTATAATACATACTAAATTTCATAAGACGTCAACAATTGTTTAATAATTTACGTGGCACATATTTGCATTGTTTGTTTTATATGTACTTAAACAAGTTGTCAATGTAGTATTTCAAATAAACCGCAATGCTTTAACAAGTACAGGAAACATATAAAAGATTTAATATAATGTGCGAAGAAACTTGTGAAACACTACTGTAAAATACATTTTCAATACAATTTTTCTTTAGGGAAATTCAACATTCGTAAATGAGAAATTACAAGGTAAACACACGTGAATAATGTGACCATTAACGATAATTCGATAAAAAAAAACAGATAAGATTTGCAATTGACTTTTGTTGAAAATGCACCAAAGTTAATAATATTCTACATACCCAATAGATGGTGAGTGTACGTGCACAATATAGCAGGTATTAACTTCTTATTTATCATTGTCCCTTTTTTGGTACGCTTGTTTTTTTTATTTATCTCTACCTAAGCAATGGAACTTTTAGTTTTGATTATTGTAGATTACTGTAGAAGAAAAATTAGTTAGTACATTTTTTTAGGTTTGCACTTGGCTTTTGCATATAATTAGTTAATGAATAAAGCGAGTATTAATAAGCACCCTTATCGATAATTCATCAAAGTATTATTCAATGGTTTACATTTCAATATAAAATACCAAAGTAATAATCTGATCTCTTTGTAGCGTCAGAGGACTGCATTTCTTTGCTTGATCTTGTTATAGATCGATTTGTAAAGCGTGGACTTTGATATATCTAAGTCCACACTTACAGGATTGCGTCGAATTTTCTATTACACTGAAATACCGAATTAGAAATCAAAATATTTGAGTGATGTTTATAGTATGCTAACTCACTTCAGATAATTGATTTAAAACTGTTTTAACCGAATACCATCATTCGTTATAAAATATTTCCATGTACTCGTATATCTCTCGATATACAGGATTTATGGAGAATTTTTTAACATTAGGAACAATTATTGTATATTCGTAGTTATTTCTCGTTTTTTGAAATACCGACATATGCACACCCACGCATAATAAACAAATTAACAAAAACTATTTTAAATAGATAGCACGATCAGTACTAATTGCAGGTTTTTCAAACATAGCTATAATTAAATATCGAAAAAAGGCCATATGTATGTATGTCAAACGTCAATTATAATATAATTATAATATAATATTATAATCCACTATAGAATACTTTAATATAATATCTATATATATCTATATATACTATAATAGATATTATCCGCTATAGAATACCAGATCATGAATTTTATCCTAAGACCTTTTATTCTTGACGAGCAGTCCTTGGAAATACCATTCGCGTTACTCTTGATAAAGTGAATAAACGAATAATTTCTCTTGACAGCGTAGAAGTCAGATAATGAATAATTTCCCCGATACGTGTGTTTTATACGGAAAGGCCGTGATAAACAAACTCGAGCACTGGCAGAAAATCGAATTCATGTCGAGACGGGCGCGCGGTTATAAAAAAAGTAGGAAAAAGGTCATTGGGGTGGTCGCAATCTTATATGAAATGAAATTGCCGATATTACTTTTGAGGAAAAGCCGGAGCGCGCAAATCGAGTACGCGTCATTAAAGCCAAAGCAAAGGTCTTTGCTCCGTAATTCTTCAGCCAAGGAGAGTGAATCACACTACTGGTTGTACTTGAAATCTGATACAAGAGACGCGAGCTGTCCGGTGGAATAAATTTCAGCGACTGACAGTGCGTGGCTTCGCTAAAAGAGCTCCCAGATTGGTGGATATTGTTAATTTATTGTTTTTCAACACTTTTTGCGGCAAGCCATTTTTGTCCAATTTGTCGTTTAGGCCACTCGATGTTTCGTTTCAAGACTGATATATTATCACACAATATTCCATTACTTCATCGATCTATAAGTAATTAGCTTGTTCAGAGTAATCACATCGTGTGTCATTTTCGGTACACGTGACGCTGCAATCAGTTCGACTGTAAAAGTCAGTCGGTACGAAACTTTTCGATTAATAAAAACAATCTGCTGTGTGTGAATTTGTTAAGTAAAAAAACGTGGGAAATCAGATATTTAATAAAGGAGGGAGTAGGTATATATACGAAGATAACATTTTTTGTTTTTCATTTGCTTCTATCGAAAAACAAGTTTCAACTGTTACACGTAATTATCAATTATCGTATATATAATGATTTAATAAATTGATGTACTTTGTTCTATACTGCATTTTTTATAATGCCTTGTTCGTTAAGTGGAAATATATTTTACACAATAAAGTTTGTCATAAAACACATGTTTTCAACAAATTTAATAAATGTGTCCGCGTGTACCGTTTGCGGTACACGTGGCACGGAACCTGTTAAAGCGTAGGATGAGTACAGTTATCAAATCGTGAATGGTCATATTTTTCATGAATAACGTAAAGGATGCTTACAGTTAATAGCACTACAGGGAAAACTGCTGTTAAATTCTTAAAGTGTGTTGATAATATCTTCCTTCGCGTTATGTAAAACACTTTGCATCGTTCACTTAATTTATTTAACTCGCTCGTAGCATTAAGGTTTCATTATTTCGCTCCTTTCACAAATCGAGATAAAAGTGTATATTTGGCGTATCGAGCTTTTGCTTCGATAAGAATCGTTTTTTCTATGCTACGCAAAATACAATTCTATTCTTAATTTGATCTTATGTTGCATCGCGTATTACGTTTTTATTACTTAATTCTCTAAAATATTGAACTATATACGATGAAATATCGATTACACTATAGTTATAATTTTATTATTATTATATCTTGTATTGTGTGACTTTAACTGTCCTTGGAACAGTATAGCGTGAGCATTTTGCTCTGTTTTTAGACTGAGATAAGAATATTGTCAGCAAATACTTCATATGAAGAAAGAAATCCTCTGATATCGAACTGTAATATTATATTACAGGCGCCGGGAAAATATTTGAGTTGTTGGTTTGTAGGATCGGTACTCGAAGATTTTTTCTCTTTTGATATGTTGGCTTCTAATCTTCTATTAGAGATCACATTGCATCTATATGAAAACCAAAAATCAGGCCTTCTAGTGATATTTTAAAAAATTAGTTAATTTTTGATAATTAATAAGTTAATTACTTATTAGTTAAGGGAGTATGATCTGATAATCATTTCGTAGAGTAAATCTATCTTTGCTCCTTTTTCTGATCAACACATATTTATTACATTAATATACTTTTTATGTGGAAAGAGATTTCCTGTAGTATATTGTAGAATATTTTATATTAGTTTCATAGAATTCACATAGAACTACACAATGAGAGTGTGAAAATCGTTTGTGTGCGATTCTTTGCTTTAGAAATTCAATTAATTATTATAGTATGAGGTATCGACCAAAGAATGGAATTAATTATGTAATCTATAAGCATTAATAACTTAGTATGAATGCTCAAAAGGTCTTAACATTGACACATCATCTTATATTCAACAAAATATTTTGATTGAAAATGACTAATCAATGTTTAAATGTTTTCTTGAATCTAAATTGAGGAGGCGAAGTAATGATACCTGAATACTTAACATTAAAAGATGTCAATCAGTTGAAGAATTAAAATGACTAATTCATCATTAACAGAATTTTGTTACTTTTCATAAATTATAATAACAATTACTATTCGTGTCAATACTTTATTTGATTCTCAGCGCTAGTTTGTATGAATGAAAAGTATTTCATACACGTGTTTTGAAACCGATACTTTTTTTAAGCCTGCATAACTCACGGTGTAACTTTAGCATAACTTTTCCATTGGATGCTGCAGTCTATATCACCTAATCCCTCTTATCAGATTCGGAGTTTACTACAATTGAAATGATTTCTTCACCATTATGAAGTGATTTAGTGTTTACACGCAACTTTCTCCCTTTTCCTTAAAGGAATAAGATTGTACGCGAAGTGAGATCGATGCAGTCAAAAAGTACGACTTACATTATTAGATACGTCTGATTGACCATATGTAAATAAAATCATACTACGTATTGTTATAACGGAATTTTTTTTGAAAGTGAAATCTTACATTAAAAATCATTTTGTAAGAGAGAATAATCTATCTTAAGAATAATGAAATCTTAGAGACGGTCGGCAGCTTTGTTCGCTGTAAGAGGATATATGCAAGGCGTATAGGAATTTTAAGTGTCTTCTTAGGCCCTCGAACGTATGAAAGTGTGTGTGCGTGGGAAAATGCGTGACTGAAGCACTGTCTAGGCCACTACGAGAGCAGTCGAATTTGGACAGTCTAGTTTGAAGAGTCGAGAGGAAGAGTCGAGTTTAAGTCGCCGTGAAAGAAATATATTTATGTTACGAAAAATCTAGTGTTTCCCCTACACTACATGCTCTTACATTATTTTTAATTTATGTACTGTTAATATAAATCAATGTATTATATCCTAAAACGATTTGTCGTTTTGTTCTCAGAAAATGCAGTCTGTATACCTGCTCGTCGTGCTGGCAGGATGCCTCGCTCTGGCACTAGCTCACACTTATCAGATGGGCGCCTGTCCCATCGTCGAGCCGGTTCAAGACTTTCAAATGGGCAGGGTAAGCAAATGCGCTGATGTCCCTTTTTTCTCTTATACAGATTTTTCGAATTAAATTCATCCCTTTGCAGACGAAATTCACCCTTTTTCAAATGGAGCTCACGCTTTTGCGAATCAAATTTAACCTTTTGCAAATAAAATTCACTCTTTTGCAAATCAATTACTTTTTCATATGTATTATACGAAAAAAGATCAAATAATGTTACTTGCGTAGTACGAAACAAAAGATTTTATTATAATCCATACAATTGCATAATTACATGTGGAGATGGAGGTGTGTATAGAAACTGTGTGCAGATAATTCAGTAATTGAATAATAATAATAATTCAAGGAGAACTGTTTACAGACTATTATTGTTATCGAATTACTGAATTATCTGCACACATTTTTTATACATACCTTCATCTCTATATGTAATGATGTAATAATATGAATTATAATAAAATTGTCGATTGCTTATTATGTAATTAACATTATTACATTACGATGTTTCTTAACACGTTGACGCCTCTCCTTTCAACCAACAGCCAGCGAGCGTTTAATGGTGCCCGCTTGGACGACGTTTGAGCTGGCTATATTGTTTACAAAAATTGCAATATTTTTATTTAACATTTTATTTCATAAAGCACACGTATTGTGCGATCGATCCTGGCCATTATGATATAGATAACTGGTGCACCAGTGTCGATTTTGCGAACAAGCTAATAAACAAAAGTCCCCATCTAATCGATGCACTTAGAATAAATCAGAGAGAAGACTCAATTAAAGTATTAACTGATAAATAAGAAACGCGAAGAAATGATCGTCAAAAAGAATAATAATGGCATTACAATATTGAAGTGGAAAAACCTCAGGAATCTGTAAAACCCCAGGAAATGTTTAATATAATATATACGTAAAAGGACTTGATTTGCAAAAGGGTGGTCTTAATTTGAAAAACCTGTACCTTTTATCAGAACACGAGGGGATCTGCATAATATGTAAACTTCAGTTTATAGGCGTGTGGTACGCTATTCAGAAGACGCGCACCGCCAGTAAATGCGTTACATACAATTACACCCGCGGGGAGGAGCCGGGAGAGTATACAATCACGCAAGTGTCCGATCACCCAGTGTTAGGTAAGAGAATTTAAAACATTCAGTCTGATATCACTGCTACTCTTATGTCCGTTTTGAAGTTTTGTAATCTTTACAATGATATATAATCCTTTGATTTCTATGGAACGCTTATAGACGTTTGAACAATCCTTCCGTTTTGTACTGTAATCGTCCATCAAAACTCGTTGTCCTCCATTGTGTTTCATATTAGTTTTATATGTTTCATATTAGACTACATAGAATCATTTCACTAAAATGAAGAGGAAGCGCGAAATGTTATTTCTAAATTGTAATAGAATTTTAAGAAGGTGTTAAGATTAAACCTCTCTATTTTCGTACATAATGTGTTTTAATTAGATTCAAAGTATATAGATTTTAGATAAAATTCTGTTTATTAGTCAGTTTTTAGAACGATACACAATTGAGTTATATTTGTAACGGAATTGATAATAGTGTTAACAGATACGCGTGCAGCATATTCGCCAAAAATGAATGTGACATAAAGAAAAGCTCACTATGTAACCTTCACGTTTGGTGCATAATTGTAACAAGTTTCAGTTTTATAACGTGAAAAATGCGTAAGCACTTGTAGATAAAGTCACGCAAAGTAAACTCAAGGAAAACAAATCTGCGTAAAGACGTATACGACATTTTTACGCAATACAAATATTTGCAGAGTGATATCATGCCAACGCAAGTAAAACCAGCATTTCCGATTCTCATTGCTTTTATACCAAATTGATACAATCTGAATTGATATAATGTTATTCAAGTTTACAATGATGTCACTGTAAAATTAATTAAGCGCAACGAAAAATGAAGGAGTAACAGTAATTTTAAGAATGGTCATTCAACGATTAACTGGTTCGAAAATTAAGAAAATGATATTGCCTTCCGGTGGAATTAATTTTGAATCAAAATTGTGATTTTCAATATTTTATACAAATTAAAACAATATCTTGTCCTTATAGAAATATGACATTTTTACGTTATTTTTGTTATCTCGCAATGCTTTTAAATTGTATAACACTGATAGCAGAAATGTGATAACAAATATCAGCTTTACAGCTTAGCGAATATTTAAATATTCAAAGAGCAGTACATTTGACTCAATAATAAGAACAAATAATGCTAATTATCTTCTTAGTACAGCTTATATATTGTGAAATATTTATCTGCACGTTTATTGATGTTGTATGTCGTGCGTATTTGCCTACTTTTAATAAGTTTTTATACAATTCCACAATATCGAAATCAAATTTTATTCTCATTATACATATACAAATTTTATTATACGCCTATTTTCTTGAAAGATTATAATTGACAGTATATCCGCAATCTATACCGAAAAATATATTAGTCCTTAACCCATTATATGCCAAAGCCAAGTGCAATTCTAAACAATGCACTAATTAATTCATTTTCTGCAGTAAACTTATTAGAGAAAAATATTTCTATCGAGTTTCTAACTTTTATAGCAGATAGTACATCATTTATGTACAACAATAGAAAATGAAAGTTCCACTGCTTAGTTAGGAATAAATAAAAAACAGGCACCCCCCCAAAAAAGGGACAATGGTAAATAATGGGTTAAATCTTTAAGATAATTAGAAACTGTGTAATATATTTGGCAGAAAATGACAATATTTTCGAAGGCAATATCTCAGGCCAGTTTTCTCGGGGAGAGCATCCTCTTGGTCGCTGCGCAGAAGGTGCTCCTTGATTTTACTGTTGTGGGTGGTCGTGTTATGGATATCAATGAGTCTTCCTGAATTAATGAATAAGAAGAAGATATGGGTTCCATTCAGACCCATAAAAGCATGTCAATAGGATAAATGTCCAGCAAGTGGGATGAATTATCCGTAATTGTACGATGTCCATGCGCAGGTCTTACTCCATTAAAGCACGAGTATCATTACACTGGTATATTGTCGGTTCCTGAGCCCAGCACGCCGGCCCGCATGGAGGTCCGTTTTCCACTGAGTAAGTATTATATATGACTCTGCATTATTTTGGAAAAACGACAGTCATGCGACATCACGGTGCTCCTCATGCGAAGTTCCTTCATTTGAACCGCGTTTCTTGGAAACTTACGAGGTTACAACATCGAATAGAAATTTGTAGTTTGTAAGCACATATTAATTTTTCGATATTATCGTGCACTGCAGATTATGCACCTTTGTTGAGATATCCGCAAACTTGAAATAGATAGTGCTACAATATGGAATAGAAATGTAGAGTTTTGATTTGATTTTCAAGCCGACAAACGAGTCTGCTTATATTTAAATATTTTTTTATCTTAAATTAACGGAGTTTTGTTCGTACAAAAGTGGATTACGTGGGGAGACTTGTAATGACGCTTGCAGAATAAAGATTTTTAGCCGTTACGATGTATTTTCGGATGTTTTATATTTAAACATTGGTTTATGCAATTAAGTATTATAATTTTTAATTACGTGACAGTTAACAAATGAAATAAATGATAACGTATCAGAATAGCATGCGTTTGCAATAGGTAACTCCGATTTTACTTATTTTTAATTATAGCTATAACAACATTTTTGCGCTAAAGAAATAACTGGATATGCATGTTAATCTTAGACGTATTTTTTTTTATATAACTTTCTAGTTGCTGTTAATCTGATACTATTTTTATCACGTGGGACATCTTCAAAGTATAGTTAGGAATCAAACTCGTGATTTGTCGAATATATTTACTATGCGACATTGTGATAGCACTTCTTTTTATTCCTACTCTGTTAGAAAAATGGTATTGCAAATATTATTCGATACAATACTAAAATTAAATAAGACTGACTGCAAGAACCGTGTTCAGATTTTTTGGTACTATTTAACCCTCATCGGGCGCTAGTTTTTTATACATGATTTTCACTAGCTTGCAAGTTCCGTTACGAATTTGTTAGTAAATAATTTCTCGAAATAATGTATAGGCTGCCGAATATTTCCGAAAATTTGACGATCGCTATTCGGTAAAAGCAACTTTGTTAAGAAGACCATCATTATCATCGCTCTCGATTTCAATCCAATCATCGTTCGAATTATCAACATTTTCTATTTTGACATAATTTTCATCTTTATTCGAATATATTATACGTATAGATTTCCTTTTTTTTGGATGTAAGAAGATGCGACTGCTAGTCTCGTCGTTAGAATCAAGATCACTTTGAGAATCGTATTCAAAACATTCATTAGCACTATTATTTCCAAAACTTATAAAATTTTCTTTATTCCTTTTTTGAACTCAATATATTAAAAATTGACTACAAAAGCCATTGATATATCATTGGAGGTGATAATTGATCTGTTGCTGATGCTTAATCGACAAGGCAATCGTGCCCACATTTCACAGACAGCGAGTTTCGAATTCGTCTTGTCACCTCCCACGTGACATACGACCGCAGTAATGAGTATCGTTGTCACGTGATGATTTAGGCTCGTTAAGGGATAATACATTCGTTGCGACTCACCTCTGCGAGCACCCCGACGACTTAGACAGAAGAAAATTGTTGATTAGAAAAGAGAATCGGCGAAGTAGCGCGGAGATTATTCGATTAAACAGGCGCGGACTTGTTCGCCCATATTCTCGAGTTGTATCAATAAATAGTTATGTTAATACGTTGATGCCGGATTGCATTACCCATGAGTCAAACGCGACTATCCCCTGAGGCCATGTGCATCATCGGTGGGTCACGCTTCCACTTCAAAAAATAGAAAATACGAACGTTTTCTGACTTCCTTTTCAATTGTCATTTCTAGTCTATGGCGATTATCGATCGAAAGGTGATCAATAATTTTTTTTTGAAACTTTATAATTTTAATATACATATTACGCCATTTTTTATGTATATACCATACATTTATACAGCAAGTTTTACATATTAATTGTACGATAATTTTTTTGATGTCATTTTACTGTTCTCTGCAAACAATTATAATGTGATTATTATTAAATAGGGATTTTCCCTTTATTTTGAGCGTGGTGGATGGGTTATTCTTATTATAGGTAAACGTCGCGGCTTAAAATCCTTGCATACCACATCTATTATTTATACATTATTACTTGAACCTCGAGTGCCAGGGACGTCCGGAAATCCTCAGTCGGGGTTTCGAGGAAATCGTCGGCATCGACGGAATAAGTAGACAATACCGCGTGGCTCCACGGAAGCGTAGCAAGAATTCGAGCGCTGCTTAACAAAGAAAAACATGAATATCGGCGCTGGTGTTAACGTGTTAAGTCGTTACATTTGGTGTCCTGTGTTGTGTTGTTCCTTCCCAGACTAAGAGTCCCGCAAGAATATATAAAACTTTTCACGGTCGTTATCTCAGTTATTTTAATTTCATATGTGGACCGTTTATTTTGAAAGTGGTATAAGTCCATTTAAAAAAAAAAATGAGACATCACGTGATTTATGCTTAATTTAGAGTAAACTTTTTGTTTATAATTAGTTAGTATTTAATACCTTAAAAAATACCAACGCTTTGTTCAATTTAATATTGGCCGATAAAAGAAATTGCGTAGCTATTGATTATGAAAGTGGTGTATTTCGATACACAGGTGGTAAGATCAGTGGCTACTGCTTTTTACATTTGTACAATATAATAAGTAGAAACATTGCCACACTCGGTAATATTAACCGATATTTTTTGATCGACAAATATGCTAACCTTTAATTTCCTTGAAACGAGAGAAAATGGACTTACACCACTTTCAAAATAAACGGTCCATATGAGTTATTAATTTTGAAAGTGGCTTAAATCCATTTGTTAATTGTTTTTTTTTACTGCAGTAACGTGTACAACTTTAAGTTAGCTATCTATTAAGCACTGCAAATGAAGGACTAATATTATGATTCTCACTCTGCTTTTTCTATTACTATCCAATTTCATAGTACAGCTTCAAATATAGATTTTCCTTGAAGAGAAACGTAATATCTGTTTGACTGTTTATTTTTTTCGGGTACAATCTTTAAAGTACTGTATAAAATGGTTTCTTATATAAAGAAATGGTCATGGAAGAATAAATATATTGAATTATCAGTACTATTGTGTCTCGTGGAGTGACATATGTGATGCAGGAGGTCTATCAGTCGTAGTGTATACCTGAAACAGGGACGACTAGTGGCCAGTGTAGTAAAGAGGAGAGGAGTGTCAAAGACGATTAAGGCGTGGGCAAACTTTAGACGTAAATTTAGGCATAAGTACAAAAACTGAAGGACTAACCGATTATTGGTCTGTGGTGTAGATTATTATTATTATGTGTTACGTCCTGATTCAACGTGATTCCTCACGTTGAATATAACGAGCTCGTAAATCCCGCTTCCACTGCTGCGTGACGGTGTTGGAGATGTAATACTTGATTTGCGATCAAATCAAGTCAGAGTTGAGATGCAGGAGAATTATTGACCACTGAATTGTATAACAATATTTACTTAATAAGGTCAATATACAAGGATGTCGTGACAAACACGTTATAGTAATAATTAATAATATCGTGATTTCGCGAATATCAAAGCCGATTCTTTGAACACTACCTTGGATATTAAATGATGACTATGAAAATGGCGACTAACTTTGCGTGCAGTTTTTCGGGGCTTTTAACTATGGCTGCTAATCGTGAAATTCTGGTTATTTTGCGGGGTTTCTGGGAGACTTGATTACGTCGATTGGTTGTGCTGCGTTTCCAGCGAAATGCAGCACTTTTGGTCAACAGAATGTCTTTCCTGACCTTTCTTCGTGCATCGTTCGTGATATAAAACAATTGGCAGGACACGCGTGTTTTTTTATGGTTGGAGTGCAGCACTTAGGCCTTTAGAAATGCGAAATGTTTTATTGCCTAGCGGATTTCTAAGATTAGACATAAATCTGGTACAGATTTGACTTTTAAATCATGAACTAATCTCTAGTTTTCACCTCTTGCTTTTATTCTCTCCAATTCTGTTCAGTCTTCGGGACTGCACGTTATGTATAAAAATATACTGTTGCTATTGTTTCAATATGTCCATTCTTATGGATGTTATATTCAATATAATTCACACGAATTTCTAGATATAACATTTATGACAATATACACTTATATAATTGTAATTTATTTTGAAATTATTTGGAAAAGTGGGAACTAAAATATAACTATGAACAAATGCAAATTCATTCCTTGAATTCTGCTTCTTTAATTTCTGCTTCAATTTTTTTTGGCATAAACTGCCTAGGACCTACTGTTTAAGGTGAGTTCCAAATCACCAGAGCTACAGTATAGATATCACATGAAAAAACCAGAGGTTGTGAGCCTTTGTCTTTCTGATTATCGTGAATAAATTTTAATCCAATCGACTAGCTCAAAGAGGATAACGATGAACGAAAAGGAGACACTAAATTAATGTTTAACAGTTATAAGAAATAGTTATCACGATGAAAGGCGAGAGCACATCGGAATGAAAAGAAACTAAAGTTTATCAATGTCAGACAATAAATCTATAAATCCGAACGCAAAGAATTGTACCGATGCAGCGAATGATTATAATAATATGAATAATCTAATCCAATAGAATCGTTCGTATAATTGAGCACAAAATAAATGAAAAAAGAAATAAACTTTCAAAATAAACGGCTCAACTGTTAAACTAGCTCTGAAAATTTATGTGTCCAAAATAATCGTATTTACTCGGAATATAAACTCAAATGCTTTATTGATAGATAACTCAAAGTTGTACATGTAACCACGGGCAACCGGAAATAATTGACAAATGGACTTAGGCCATTTTCAAAATAAACGGCTCATTTAATTAATTAATACGAAGTTACCTGAATACCTTCAGTAATATATAGTAGACGCGCAGATGATTGGTACTTGGTCATGAGGCATCCAGCAATCATGTCCTTAGAAGTGCACGCTTATTGCGAATTTTGAACGCCCTTATGGTCGTCGAGGAGAAATTTTCCTCGCCAGCTATCAGGTGTTTTTCACTGCCAGACACGTGTTAGGTGCAAACCCCTTGATCAGTGGACAGAAGGTCCGGTGAACTGTCTCGATCAGCGACTTGACGAAGAGTGCCTCCCAAATTCGACTATGACTACCTTGCTGCCACGAGAGCTTCCAACGACACCTTATTTAGACGAGGAAAATTTGAACAAACGTTTACCTCGACGACCTTGGTATTCTCTATAGATGCCGCGAATGTAACCGAACGGTTGCAAGGTGACGAGCGGGATTCGAACCCGGGTCTCCCGCGTGGGAGTCCAAGCCTCTGGTTCTATCCAGTATACCACTGCAGTTCGTAAGACGGGGTTTCTGTGGCATGAGTTTATTATATTATACAAAATGACGAATAGAGAGTACAGTTACGAAATGGCAAAGAAGTAAAACTCGTTGAATCGCGAAGAAGTACGTCATTTTGTACTGTATTTGTAAGTCATTTTAATAAATCTAGATTTATACCCACATCTTTGGTGACTCCTGCGGAACCATATATATTATTCTTACATATATATTCTCATATTGCATAATATTTGATGTGTTATAAAAAATCAGTGATTTACATGTATTGAAGATCTTCCTATCCGAACATCCTGCGTTATAGTATTGCATATTTTGTCATGCAGAATTTGAATGAAGTTATGTTATTCATATTTAATTTTATTCCAATACAATAGCTATATTATAGAAAAAAATTTTCCAGAAAAGAACATCTGCGATATAGACTAATAAGGATGTGATTGTTTAGAAGATAAAATCGGAGACACACCTTCAATTTTTAATATCAATTGATACGCAAAAACTATTCGACATTAGACAAGCTTAGAAGAAACGCCATTCTACAAACAGATCTTTAAATTTTTAATTTAATTTTGTCTACATTATTTACAAGATCAAGAGACTCGTACTGTAATCGATCGTCACCATACACTGTTCCATTACACACCATGTTTTAAAATACGATTTCATCATTTACCTCAGACTGTATAACAGCCTTAAATGCAAATTCCAAGAACTTCGATCAATCGAAAGCGATCTCTTGGAAATTTTCCTCCTTTTTCTCACAACTTAGTGAGAATCACGTATACAAAGCCAGTATCCCATAAAAGTTAATACACCAATGATATATGGACCATTTATTTTGAAAGTGGTGAAAGTCCATTTTCTCTCGT
The DNA here is from genome assembly GCA_038496175.1 of Ampulex compressa. NCBI lineage: Eukaryota > Metazoa > Arthropoda > Insecta > Hymenoptera > Ampulicidae > Ampulex > Ampulex compressa. The sequence goes on from JBCFXI010001142.1 coordinate 48,577, forward strand.
TTCGAGAAAATCAAAGGTTAGCATATTCGTCGATCAAAAAATATCGCTTAATATTACCGAGCGTGGCAATGTTTCTACTTGTATATTGTACAAATGCAAAAAGCAGTAGTCACTGATCCTACCACCTGTCTATCCAAATTGGATTTACACCTCTTCATAATCAATGGCTACGCAATTTCCTTTATCGGCCAATATTAAATTGAACAAAGCGTTGGTATTTTTTAAGATATCAAATACTAACCAGTTATAAGCCAAAAGTTTACTCTAAATCAAACATAAATCACGTGATATCTCATTTTTGAAAAAAATGGACTTACACCACATTCAAAATAAACGCTCCATATAAAGCGCAATTTTATCCGCCAACAGGCGTAGCTGGAAGCGCATCCCACGTTGTGTTCACCACCGACTACGACAACTACGCCGCGATTTTCACCTGCCAGAAGATGGCCTTCGCCCATCGACAGAGCGCTACGATTCTTTCGAGGCGCCGGGACTTGGACAAGCCCTACGTGGACAAGATCCGGCAGAAGCTTTCCACTTACGGCGTCGATCCCTTCGAGCTCAGCATCATACCTCAGACCGGCTGTCCTCGAGGCGACGACACGCTGGACATCAACATCGACCCGAACACCTTCACCGCCGAGAACCTGGGGAATGCAGTACGCAAAGCAGGGGAGAAAATCGGCGATGGCGTCCAATGGGTGGCCAACGCTGGTAGCAAGGTTTATCACAAGCTGGCAGGCGACGAGGCGCCGGCATCCTCGACGCCAAAGGCCGATGAGAACCATTCTGCAAACACGGGCAGAGACTCCAAGAACAGATACGAGACGAACGAGGTCGAATGGCTACCCTAAATTCTGGGCGGCCTGCGAGCTTCGTGACCGGTGGTGCCTGAAGCCCTGTTATCGATCCTTTGCAATTGTGTCTTCTGCCAAAGCCCCTTTGGCAGAAGTGTAGGTTCACTTCTAGTGGCTCGAATCAAATGTCTTTCCGTTCTGCTCTCCTTCAAGCCATCATTTACCATTGTCCCTTCTTTGGAAGGCTCGATTTTTATTTATATCTACTCAAGCACTGGAACTTTTAGTTTTGATTGTTGTAATTAAATGTTGTACCGACTGTCATAAGAGTTACATATACGATGGAAATATCTTTTCTCTGATCGACTTACCCAAGGGGATTAATTAATCTGTGCATTATTTAGGTTTGCACTTGGCTTTGGCGTATAATGGGTTAAGATATGGTGGCCTAAAATCATGTCTGTTGCTTTTCAATGCTGAACCTGTCGATATGACTTGCTATACATTTCTTTAAAAAATTCCCTCATTTTTATAATAGAGTGTTTTCTGACAATTTCTCGTAATTTTGTCGAGCTACGTACGTAGATGATCGTATTGATCTATTGGGAATTTGGTTCTGGCTCTCCGCCTTTCTAGCGCATATTTGGTATTGCTAAATATATCTGGAACATAGCTGGTATTAGATGTGCAACTTTGCTTCGGCCGGTTTTCTGAAATTCGAGGCTTCATCGTAAAAAACTGGTCATACATTTATGATTCAAAGTATTGCCCATCTTTGGCCACCACTTTCTTCTATCTTTTGAACAGCGTAAAAATCCCGGGTTGAAAAAATTTCTACTTACCAGGAAAACCATTTATGGGAAGACTGCGAAAGCAAAGTTGCACACTTAATATTTGTAGTGTTAATAATTTACTTACCGATATTTTTTTCAGATATCTATATTTTCTTCCGAACAACATTAATTGATATATATCAAACGCACTTTGCGATTGCCCTAAAAATTAATATTCCTAATGTATTCCGATGAGACATGTTATTTATGCTCTTAATAATCGATACCAGCAAGATGGCCATTTCGCGTATAATAAAGTGCAGCGACCAATATTTCGTAATTTATGGCAGAGCAGGAATTTTAACGATATAAAATATCTACTCTATAACTTGTGATTTATGATGAAAATTAAGAAGCCTCTTAAAAGGCTTCTGGCGAGTAACGTGTTAATACTCTGTTGAACGAGCAAAGTTCATAAAAGTTATTTAGGGGCTTGGCGATACGTTGGGTGTAAAGTTATTACCAGTGCAAGGGGTTAGGAGTTTACTTCTGATAGCTGATAAGAGAGGAGGAAGATTACGCCCACGCGCAGCATAATCTCGACAGATTATTTCTTGAAATTGTCACGCAAACCATTGCGTTGTACGACGGAATGTGGGAATGTCGGGTCAACGATTTATGCATCTTCATAAGAACTACAGTGCAAAGATAATACATACTTTTCTATGGCACTTGTATTAATATTTTCGTCGCAACTTTCAGAAATCAACTCTTAATATTAGGACTATAATTTCCGCGACTCGGAGACTAAATTCGAAGAAAAATGGTTAAAGATATCTTTTGCTCGTCTTTTCCTCGTTTAATGTCTTATCTGTTTCCTTCTTTGATTTTACATGTTTTGATTATACCTTATATGATATTATCTGATATTTGAGTAGACAGATGTTCCTATGGTGTAATTATTCTCATTTGTTGTTTGTTTGCGTCTTTTACGGTAAAGTATCTTCATTATTATAAGCAATGCTTTTCTTTATTTTGTGTTTTTACAATTCTGCAAAGGATTGGTTAATGGATTTTCATAATGGATTTCTGAGGAACAAAATTTTGACAAGGGGAGATATTAGTCACTTACTTAAGAATGTTTATCAAGTTCTAGATTGGCTACCACTGTCTGAGATTATTATTACCAATCTCACACGAGGCTCGTCTTTTGATTTTTCCTTTTCAACTTATTTCTTAATAATTCTGAGATCTATATATAGATATACACGTAGGATACCTCGTACATTAATGTTTCACGGAAAAGAAACCACGGTATGTAAATTCTTTGTATACATCGCATCGAGTTAAATAGCTTTGAATCAAATTTAAATAGCAATAAGGTAATCGAATTATAAAAAGGTTTATAGGCATAGCAGGACAATTTTGTGAACTTGATACAGTCGCGGGTGACTCTTGCGATGAATTAAAGCGCCAAGATTCTTGCCTAAAGTTCATTGCTGTCTCATAGGGAGTAAAGAATTAAGAAATGTACGAATCTTTCGTATGTGATTTTAAGATTCTTGAGAGATATATGCGTTCTCCGTACAATGAGATACTATATTTTGTGATAACATTTTTAAACGATCTATACCGAAATTTTGTATACAAGTGTATCGATATATTTGTCGAGAGGTATGACGTATACATTTTACGGTTAGTATCTAGCTCCTGTAATGATAGGATAAGTGGATAAAATTATTTACTCTGCTAGATATTGCAGAGTTGTATTTTATATAGATATAATATTAAAATGTATTACGGACATAATATAAAATTGCATAACGCATTTATCTTGTATCGACGAATACACTTTGTATTTCTTAACTCTACCCTTTCACCGAAGAAGAACATTTGCTGACTGAAACTTCACGGATTTTTAAGGTAAGGAATATGAAGGAACGCGCATCTCTTTCATTGGCAACAGCGCAAGTAAAAAAAGTAAAATTATTCGTTAAAATTCCAATTCTTTTTTGCTATCATTATTCTATTAGATACAATAAAATGTATATTTTATCGGTATTTTACAAATGTACTTGTTATGTGAAAAAATAAAAGCGCTTTTGCTATAATCATTGAAATTTTGAAAAATAATAACATATATATAGGAGTGCATAATATTGATGGGGCAATTATAGCATATTTAATAGCAAGAAAGAGATTAAAAGATATTATAAGAAGGTATTTCTTTATTTTCTATTATATACATATACATTATTTGCGTAAGTTCTTATTTTTTTTATTAGAAAAAGAGTTGAACGTTGAACAGGATAATTCTTTGCTGCCAATGTGGATTTTTTCTATTCTATTTTGATACAAATTTTTTATGCGGTATTAATATTTGTTATATTGATGAATTTTTTTTAAATGACGTCATTAGTTTTTAAAATAATTATCTGGTAATATATGTCATTTTGTTATCATTCAATTAAAATTTATGCTACTGTATTTACTCAATATTTGATGAGTATACTCGTCGTTACTTGATCTTAATTATGCAAGCAGATAATCGTTTCAAAAACAATTCCTCGGAAAAAATGTTACAGGATTGTTTTATCGTCTTTTCTTAAAGTACCAGCTTTACATTGGCTGATAAAAAAAAAGAAATAAGAAAAATGTACTTTAATCATATGTATCAGTGTGTCATTTTTGCAATAATTTTATTTTCTATGTTAAACATAGACAATTAATATGACAAAAAACGAGATGTTACAGAACATAATGTCAAATTAAAATAAACACAATGATTGCATATCTATAATATTAAATACATGTATAAAATGAAGATTATACTTGAAAGTAAATTAATCCATAATACATAGCAATACATTTGTTTAAGACAATTATGTTGTTTCTAGCGTTGTTTGATTTATAATTATATAAAGTTCCACCAGAATCGATTCAAAATCATTTGACCATAAGTATATATCACCACTGTAATTGTAGAATGCGTAAAACCACTTATTTCTTAGAAAAATTGCACGGGTTTATAAGATAGCATTTTTTTTCGATTTTCCAATATTATTTCATAGCTTGTAGAACATTATATTCATATATTTACATTTCCTCTTTATTCTGTTTCTTTTTTTTCTTAAATATATTTGTAAAGTCCTAAATATATCCGGAAACTATATGATAGTTTTACTGTTAAAGTTTATATTAGATGATTGCCATTGCAATTATTCAGTACAAAAAGAAAACACTAGACATTTTTAAACTAAATATTTTGTTAGTTTCATTATTTAAAAATATGATGTATAAAGACAAATTATGTCACTTGATTGTGATGGATAACTAACTCTTATGTAGAATTAAATGGAATCCATGTAAGTATTTGTGTATAACACTTTACTTAATTAATAAAAAAATATAAGTTATTTTTCAGAATTAAAGTGCTGAGAATATCTTCGTTCCATATTAATTATAACAGTAATGCATTTTAAGCACAATGTTGTCAGCATCGTAGGCGTTAGTTCAAATTATAGGCCAAATTGATGTTATATTACGGTATTTACGAAAGTTATTATCGGTATTTAAAGGAGTACTTATGAATATGCGCCATAGCACGGTTTAGAATCTCCCCTGGTGCGCATTTAACGCAATCTCGTCTACGTACACTTCCGTTCATAAGTTACCGGACACGTACTCGTTTGCATAATTAAAAGATACGTTATTAGAAGGTGAATGCAATATTATTGTTTAACTTTATTATTAGATGACGTTGGAATAGGCCTTTCACTCATTTCGTCGGACTTTTCCTACATTAAACCATGTATCAAAATGATATCGCAACGTTTCAATCATTATTATACTATTATAAATGATCTTCTTTGTAATATACGAAACTCCATTAGCGCCCATTCATCTACTTTACGTTAATTTATTACTCTGAAAGTAATACCACACACGTATGAGGTAAATGGATACTGGTGTACAATAATCTGGCATGATTTTACTACTCCATACTTTTACATTTATATATCTCATATTAATATCCGAACATAATATTAATAATATGTATTATATATTAGTTTATATTTTATATGTTTAATGGACACTACCCGTATCTCACAACGTAGGTAAACTAATTTTATGCAATAAGAAGTTTATTTTGAAAGTGGCCTAAGTCCATTTGTCAATTATTTTTCACTAACCATAGTAACGTGTACAACATTAAGCTAGTTGTCATTAATAGCATTTTGCAATTAAGCATATTCGGTCGATACGATAATTTTAGGTACATAAACTCGAAAATATTGTATTGACACCATTTTAGAAAAATATAACACGAATTAGAGCAGCGAAATAGAAGGACATGATGGACTTACTACGATGTATAGCCCCGAAGCACCAGGACTTCTTCAAATTCCTTCCGCATATACAAAGTCTAGATGAGCAGTAAATTGTTATCTAATTTATATACTTAAATCCTGTTTTTGAACTGTACGAAAGAACTATAAAAGAAACTGAGTATCGTTTTTTCAATTTGAAGCATTTTAAATGATGTCCAACGGACTTTGGCTCTTTAAAAATTCACAAAAAATCTAGTCGTTAATTTTCAAAGTATCCTAACTCCATTTGTGGCAAGAAAACACATATCACCCACTTAATAATCGCTATTATTTCAATAGGAATCGTAAATGTAACTCTCTTGGATACACTTAAGCGCTATAACACATCGATATCCTATACGTATATCGTTAATCTCATCGAAACGCAAACTCTTAAATATCTCGATTTGAATATAAATGGACTTAGGTCACTTTCAAAATAAACCACTCAAATCGCCTAGCCCCTAATTTCATCGAATGTCCGGTGACTTGTGGACGGGAGTGTATGTCCACGAATATTAGTGTCCTGACGACCCGTTTAACCGATCAGTCTGATAGTGGCCGCCGAGGAGCGACAGACGAAATTTCGCCGTCTCGATAGGATAACACGCGCATCCTCCCTCGACCGAGATCTGCAGGCGCACAGTGCCCGCCTCGCTTTAGCGCCAAACGTTTCTCTACCAGTTTTCCCACTGGCCGCTACGATTTTTACCGTACGTACGTCGAATCTCACCTGACTTTTATCTCGTCTTAACGTTAATCCTCCATAATTCACGGTGAATTCAAGGTAATCTTCCGCCAGTGTGTCTCGTCGAAATTAGTCATTGCTCTATTCGGGGTTTTTGTAAAATATTTTATATCAGAAGGTTACTCTACAGGCATCACGTGTCGTATTTTTTCCCTTAGATTTTGTTTTCTCTGTATGATGACGTCAGAGTGCGTAAGTTTAAAAGAAATTTTGATTATAGAGAGTGGAGGTTGAAGTTATTGGCTACTGTATGTAGGAAAAGTAGATAGGATTTGGTCGTTGATATATCCTTGAAAATGATGTACATAGGTTTATTTTTATTGAGGACTATATTCCGATCGTTTTGGTAGTTCTAGATGTTGAAGAAGTAATTTTTCAACTACGACGCTATTATTGAAACGTATCGCTTAGTTCGAAGTAACTTAGAAGTTGAAGTTAGCTTACGTGGGTTTTTTAAACAAGCTGATAGTAAGAATCTTGTAATCCTTTTTTCTGGCAATAAGCTATTGTATTTAGTTTTGAAACTCGAATGCGAGTGTGTGTAGTGTACGAATGTGTAGTGAGTTCAATAATAGAAGATTGGATTTTAGAGAAAGATTAGTTTGAGGAAGGATATTTTTTGGGAATGTTTAAATAGATCTATGCAATTCTCGAAGAAATTACAAAATCAGAGGATTATAGATAATTCGTGAGATGTTACTCATAGTTTTCTACTGTTATGTGCATTATTTGAACATCCAAATGACACCATAGTTGTTTTGTGGGAAAATATATTTGTTACGGTTATTATTTATAATATGAAATTGTAGAGGAGTAAATGTAATTTGGTTATCGTATCTAGTTTGGCATATTGATCGATCAAAAATTGATTCCCCAAATAGCAAAATAACCTATCATCGAGCTGTGTACACGCATGCATAAAAACGTATAGCAAATAGAATCAGCTTGCAGCTCAGAAATTCAATAATTCTTACGACTCGCATCCATCTCTTTGAATTTTCATATCAATTAGAATATATCAATTATATATCAATTTATAATAACACATAACAGTCGAACTTTTCCTTAAAATCCACAAGAAAATGATCTCCCATGTAAACCAATAATTATTTTATCTGGTTATATTTTCATAAAAAGAAATAAAAATGAGTATTCGCGTATGACATTCGTTATAACATTTTTTTCGCCTGCTCTATTACGATTTTGTACTTGCTGCAGATTACGTGTTACAAATTCGTTGTTACAAAAACGCATTTAATGCTTCATCGCACATTATTATACACCTTCAATTAACACTAAACCTACCGAAGCGGTCAAAATGACCGCCCAATCGTTTCTTAGAAAAATCGCTATACTTTCTAGCCGGGCATTTTGTAAGATTTTCAATAATTTTGCAGCACAGTGCGAATCATTCTATCGATCTATCGATATCTCTTCTTAATAGACTCTTTCTTTAACCCTTTCCAGCCCAAACCATTATTTTTCAGTAAGAAAATTAAATTTTGAAAAAAAAACGATTTAAAGGTACTTTATTAGTAGAAGCAAATTATAAGGATGATACCAAATGGCATCATTCCATTGCAAAGAATTAAGGATATACACGATATATCATAAATACGTCCAGAAAGTGGCTGTCAGGTTTAGCGCTAAATATCATAAATTTGCGCACAACAAAGTACTTTTCAGGAAACGTAGAGAAAGCGATAGATAGATGTAAATGCAGCTACCTGTGCGGGCGGCTGTTGCGCACTGCAGCACCTTACCGAAGCAGCGATGCGGTTTTGGGGGTGCGCAGATTGGGCTCCGATTATTGCCTTCTTTGCGCACCCCGTTTCGTTAGCTGGATTCTTCATCAGTCGCATTCGCCTTACTGCCGTCCTGGAACGCGCATTTTCGCCCAAACATTTCGCCTTCGATTCATCTTCAAGCACAGCTCACTTTGCGAACACTAAACACTCACCTTCGAGGGTGAAGAGTTTTGGCGGTAGCTCACCTCATCATTTCAGCCGGTAGTTGGTTAATACCTCACTGATACGTTTGCAGGAACTTTTGATATCGTACGGTTAGTGCACTTTCGTGGCGATTGATATTGCGTGTTGTACGTGTAAAGTTTTTCAGTTGATTCGATCTACGACCGAAGACTATTTGGGTAACTCCCTTAATGGGCCCTTATATCTGGATCTTATCTTCCTTGTATGCACCGACTTTCCAGACAGGATTAGAAAGTTTCGTGAAACGGTTTTTCGAAAGCACTTTAAGTGGTTAATTGTTTCACTTTGCGCAGTCGATTGCTGCGGATTATTCTCATTTATGCAGTATGTAATATGTTTTCCGTGGATTGAAGGACATGGTTGAATACTTCACGTCTAAATCATTAGTGGCATTTGATAGTACGATATGAATTTTATTTGTGACATCATTAAAACAAGTTGTAAAAATGATCAATTGCATCTTCGAGACATTAACAAAATGTACAGATACATATACAGATATGTATGTATGTACACTATTTTCCAATATTATAAATGGCTTTAACCAGCGGGTCTTGTTCCTATGAAATAGAAATCTTACTTCAGGACGTATTCAGTTTTCACTTTTCCGATAAATTTCTTTCCCTAAAATGCATGATGTTTGGTATCTATGAAATAAAACTATTTTAAATCTCGATTTCTTATCACTTAATACATATTTTCTAAATACACTTTTATATTTTAAGTATGCGTAATATATTGACTAAGTTATTCTTTGTTTTGGCAAATTTTTACGACAGTTTGCATGCTCAAGAAACACTTTCCGTGCTCTATTTGAGGATATAATGTTGTATGTGCGTCATATATAATAATATTCGCTGCATTGTTTTACGCTTTAGCCTACTTTTACGAGAACATGCACGCTCATCAAACAATTTCCATGTTTCATTAATATTGGGCGCCCTCTTATGCGTCTTATAAAACACTGCTGATTGACTATTTAACTCTATATGAGAAATATATGCGATGTGAGTCGCGTACGTGCGTCATTCCACTGGCGATTTTAATCTCGTTCAAACTCGTCCTGATATGAATCCTGTTTTGTCAATACATGCTAATCAACCAGAGTAGTAAAGCCTTTTATTTGATTTCATACCGTTTCCCTTACAAGTACACGCATATTGATTGTTAATCAACTAATATCATTTTTTCTAAAACTCTTGTAAGCTATATAAAAATTATAAACAAAGTGAAATAAAAAGATGGATACCTACTAAGTGATATTGTAAGATATCAAAATGTCTGTAAAATGTAAAAAGTAATTGAGTAGCAAATGATGCAACGTTGATTTTCCGATAATCTATATTTGAGAGAAATACAAGGATATTGAAAAATGAAAATGTAAACGTCAAAATTTGAGATCTGTACATATAATTTAAAGAATTCGATATTCAACACCTAAATATTTTTTAAAATGTATACATTTGTACGTATATTTTAACATGGTGTAGTATACTAGGCCATTTATCGATTCACTCGAATATTTTTTCTTTTCAGTAATAACACATATATGCATAGAATATGTGAAATGTCCTACAGAAGAATATAAATAATTTAAATTAGAAGATCAACCATTATCTTAAATAAGGTTCCTTAAACAAAAAAAAAACGAATGTTGTGGATTATAATATTGTGTTTACATTCTCTTGGGTCACCCTTTAGGTTATTTAATATGAAACACTATTATGTAAAGTCATAAACATAGCATTATTTATAAACATTTATATTCTGCAATATATGGCGCAATAGTGCAACAGAATTCAATTTCGTCACTAATGTCTACAGAATAAATAATGATATATTATTATATTTCCAATTATAATTTTGCAATATCATGTTCGATGAAATCAGAGTGGCACCAAAGAAAATTTGTAGACATCAGGAAAGTTTTTTTTCATCTAATAATGAACAAAATACAAACACGTACATATGTGTTTGTTTATTTAAATGACACCCTAAAAGTGATAAGAATATATCAATACACTGATTAACGCTATTATTTCGAAAGAATCAAGAAAATATCAGAGGATTATTTCATTATACGAAGATAGTGTGTGATGATTCTCTTCTGAACAAAATATGTATATACATATACCTATATATACATACATATATGAGGACAGGTAAGAAATATTGGGATTGTAATTGTTTATTTTCGAAAGCATGATGTTTTTGACATTCTTCAGTCTGAGAAGGATAATTAAATTACAGAGCTACACATTTAAAAATACTTAAGTCCATCAAATCCTTTATTTTAGTTTTACTGTACGGCAATTCTGAGACGGTGGGAAAATGTAAAAACTGCGATCGCTGACTTTCAATGGAAGGGGTTTTCGGGGGAGTCCTGGGCCAAACTGGGTTAAATGAATTTGACGAAGCGATAATCATGACGAGAAATGAATGATGACCCTCAGGGCGGCATAGATGGGTCACTGCGTCGAGTCACCATCGATTCATTAGGGTTATAAGGCTGTCCGGTGTACATCATTACTCAAAAATCATAGGATACATATTAATATTGTGTGAAGATCGAAAATAGCACCAATATTTAACACAATGCAATTTCTATCGCGTTCTCGTTAATTGATTCTGTTACGAAACCAACTTACGAAAGCAGATGTAGTATGAGTCCCAAAGATCTACAAAAGTAACAGAAATCATTAAAATATTTCAGGCAAAGCGGCTTTTTTCACGTAAGATTGAAAGGACAACTAAAAAGTCATTAATAACATTTAGAGCTGCTTTTTCTCTAAATGATATGATTTTTTGGGTAGCAGTCACCTCGAATCGATTTTAATCGGTATTTTAAACAAATTTACATTCTAATCTAATAGAGATTATAATGTTACACCACACGTCTGTATATTTCTATAAGATGATTAGAGAACATATATACGTGCGAAAATCGTCAAGTAAAAGAATATAAAAGAAAACTTCCCCTGCAGTCATTTGCTCTTCAATATATTCTTTCAACGCTTTATTCTCCAACACTTCAAATATGTTCTTTAATATTTCTAAAAACTTGTACCACTCAACGTGCTAATTTTATATACTCAGCTAATATTGAGTGCATATTCATAAATGTATTTAATAACAAAAATACATAAATTAAAATTTGCAATTATAAGTTTATCAAAACGAACAAATGTCCTCGGCTCTTTTTAGTAAGATCGTGGATCCATAGATACGCCCAGTAATAGAGCCACGTAATAGACATGATTACATCATATAATTACGATTTAGAAGCATAATTAAGAAGCAGGAATAATTGACAAAGATACGTACATCGCTTTCTAAAATCCCGTTTCAACTATAAATACACTTAAATAAAAAATTATTTGTCCGAATTTTTAGAAACGCCTCAATTACATTATCGCAATAATTTACTTTACAGCATCGAAGTAATCTTATATGGCTTCTGAACAAATATGTATCATCAAAAAACCATAAATGCTTTCGCCATTTGATAGTATTAAGCATTAGGGAAACCTATTTTAAATATAAAAAGTGAAGCACCAAACAGATGCTTAGGTAGAGGCTATTTCAAAACTGATAATTAATCATAAAAATAGATTTAATTTATAGCTTATTTTTTATTAATTCACATGTGTAATACATCATTAATTATATAACAACTTATAATTTATAACAAAAATAGATTTAATCTTATTGGCTTGCAAACGACTCAATCGAGGTTCAATAAAATGGCAAATGTCCTGAGAATTTTGTACGGGGATGTACGCGAATCGGCACAGGTTCAAGAGACAAGTTCGTCAACGAGCCCCGCTGACCCAGTTCCCCGTTATCTGCCCCTGTTTCGCCACTGTGGGGCGGCTTATTTTCAGGATCAACCGTCCCAAACTGGGACGATCCAATCGCCGCCCCTTCTCCCAAAATGGCACGGTAATCAGATTAAATCTTCCTCGTCGGGTCTAATCTAGCTGGTGCAAAAGGTAGATCGCATTGACCCTTCGTTCGTCTGGATGAATCAATTTGCACGTGACAATGACGATTCTCCCGTGCAGAACTGCGAGGGGGAGTCAATTGGAAAGTAATCTCAATGGAAAATGCAGCTAATATTAGAGTTGTTGCATATCGAATAGCTTTTTCGCGTACGGATATTCTAACGAAAGTATTTGTTCATCATTGAACTATTTTAGATAGTCCTTTGGAGAGCTTTAGATAGTCGTACTTGAACCAACCTCATGGCTCTTTATTGTTTCCTAATCGATCAGTTTTATATCGGCTTTTATCAGTGGAGTATTCTACTTATTATCGATACAAGCATATTGATAATGTTGTGGAAGGTTAAGAAACAGATGATGATTATTTGAGCACATAGTAATTTTAGTTCCTTCATCCAACGAGTTTGAGTTATACCAAATTTTCTATCGTATCTCCTTATCAATGTATATAGTTTCTGAGTATAATTTTCATTATTTCGAATCGTTAACATATGCCAATCCCCCTTTCTTGACGAGGTTATGTTTATTACTCCAAATATGTAAGAAGTGCAACGCTTCCTAGTCAATTTTTTAAGTTCTTTATATTTCTTTACTGTATATTTTACAATACAAAACGATCTGTTTTGTGTCTTGTGTGAGTTTTTTATTCATTGATCTTTAAGTTTATACACATTTTGCGTCTAAATGGTTAAGTTTGATGGTGGAAATCGTATATAATTCATGCGGTTGACTATCTTCCACGGCTATGATGCGACATGGTGCATCAATGTGTTTCCTTGACTCATATTATCATAAACTGGTTGTACAGTAGACTCCTGTATTATGCGGGCGATACGTTGCGCGTAATAGAAAACCGCGTTACATGGAACGTACGTTATCAGACCAATTTGTCTAACTTCAAGCACGCCCAGTTTACCAAAGTTTAATAGATTCTGATAGCGTTTCGTCTAATAAATTGTATAAAACCGAATTCAAAGCCAGCATAGGATAGTTTGATAGATTCAAGAAGGGATTTTCTTTGTGTAATGTAAGAAATGTTGAAAAAAGTGCAGCAGCCCATACAGAAGCAACTCAAAGATTTGCCGAAATTTTGTATACTTCTAAGAGTGAATAAATGTTAAATAATGAAGTGCATATTTTTATTTTTATTAAAAGTTGAATAAAATTATCTTCCTTTTATACCTTTAAATGTGTATGTATTATTATTTTTTTTTTAATCGCTACATATTTTAAACTGTCAACTTTACTGTTCATAGATAAAACACAAATGTATGCATTTGCTTGTCTAAACAATAAATCAGAAAGTGCGTGAAAATGTTAAATTTATTCTACGCGTTATACGGGATTGTTTATCGCTCTGTATGGATAATAGTCACAATTTTTTCGTCGCGTTATACAAATTCGCGTTATACGGAGCGCGTTATACGGGAGTCTACTGTATTCAAAAAGGTCCTCTTAACGAAGGATAAAACGTTATAATTAAGGACTATTTCCGTTTGTTTATGCCACTTGCTCGATTATAGACTAAATAAACCTTATGTTATATGTAATGATACTCGAGCATGTCACAAAGAAGAATTTAATTGTTTTATATTAGAAGAATAAAGTACACTTTCTCGAGGACGCATATCCTGATGAGAGATCAAATAATTTGTATTTTATACACTGATGCTGTCTTGATGAATTAGATTCTTGAAGTCCATTGTAGAGACTTTCTTTATTTGTGAACGCTTTATTCCTCTAAATATTCATCTTCAATTTTTTCTTTACTTGTTTTATCGTTTTGTGTACTCGATTCTTACTTGATTCTTACTTGATTTCTTTAATTATGTTAGTTAACCAAAATAATTTCCATCCACTGGTATCCGTGTGTTTTGGTCGTTATTATTCTTTTTTTTAGAATTTTTATTTCTACTTAAATATTTTGCGAATTTTTATCCGTCCCGTATTAAGCCTTTGTAAATAACAAACTAACACGTCATGAAGGTATGTAGATATATATAGGTATACTTATACCTGAGTAAAATACAATATTATCGGCTTCGACTCTAATCCGTAATCAAAGAAGCCGCATGAGTAATATACATAGGAATTCGTATAATATGAACATATATAAACTTCACTCTTAAATTTTTTAAATTATCCAGGTAAAGGAATAAATACAAGCATTAAGGAAATTGCCGGAGTACTTGACGGTTTTATATTCATTCAATCAGAATGAATGTGTTTGTTTATTTAGTTGTCTACGTAATATCTAGTTGGTAATTACATTCAAATCTTAGAAATTTCGAGATTTTCAAGGGATACTTACGTCCACATACTAGGTTGTTCAATAAGTTCGTGGAGCGCTGTTTATAATAGTAGAACTAAAGCTTCGACGTCATTTCAATATTTAGTATTATATAAAAAACTCAACCAAAAATGCAATATTTTTTTACAATATTTTAAATTAAATTTTAGGTTTGAAAAAGCTGCGTGCATAGTGGGTGCCACGTTTACCAACAATGCAAGAAAAACACATTTGAATACGGCTTTGTCGGCAACATTTGCAGCGTGTTTTAATTTTTAAAGTCCTTTTAATTTACAGTCCTTAACTTGTACTTTAACTCTTTGCTTTATAGCATTTAGTTTAATATTTTAGTTTAAAGTCTTTAACTTTAAAAGTGATTTTTACAACTATAAATTCGGTTTTCGATTTCCATTTCGCGAACTTATTGAACGATCCAGTATGTTAATTTGACAGCACCAATGTACACAATGACTCATACCCTCAAGCTGCGTATTAGCATTTTACCTGACGTAAATAGATATCTATGGCTTTTATATCGCAGTATGTACGATGACTCCCACAGATATTTAGACAAAGAGTATGATTAATTTTATGACTCAATATCTCATTCGTTCATGAAGCAGGTGCGGTAGTAGTTCTCCAATGATAAGTAAATTTTCTTTTTTTTTTAATTACTATTCAGCACCGACTGCGAAGGTCATTTGGCCTAAGACCTAGTGTTTTATTCTGAATCACCAGAGCTACAGTATAAGTAAATTATTAATGTAAATATAAAATGTAATTTATTCGATACACTTATATAGAAACTATTTAATAGCTGCTAAAAGATATAATATCGGACTTTCAGCTTATAATAATATTCAGACACGTAGTTCTATTTTTCAATTACATCTTACTTTAACTTGGTATCCTAAGGATTTAAAGTTGTGAGTAAGTACAATGTTGGAGAAAAGCGTGTAATGCTGTAATTGCAGTTACAACTTGATACACAATTACGTACTAATTTACGCAGCGCTACATTATTCTACCACACGATTCGTAGTTATATTTCACACGAATAAAATTCGTATCCAATGCATTTTCATGTGTTCGAAGATGAATTGTCCACGGAGAACCTTGAAAATATTGACCTTCAAAAAAAATAGCGATTTCATTCGCTTAGTAACTACAACGGACATCGCTTTAGTATGCGGCGCGTTTGGAATGTATTTCTTGCCGATGTCCATCACGATCACTGTGAGATTCGATAACGACCTTACACAGATCTGTGACGTTTTTCGATACATAATATTGCCTCGTCAGCCGTTCGTGTTAAAACGACGGTGTCCTTGGTTCGTGCTAGACGGACGATCAAAGCTGAAAATGTCATATTAATGATGAAAGTGTTTGTTCATTTTGCCAAAGGTTATGTATCTTAAAAAACATTCAATAAATGAAAAATTCTAGTATTTAAATATACTAGATTGTTCAAGAAGTTTGCGAAACGGAAATCAAGCGACAAATTTATATTTGTAAAAATGACTAAAAGTTAGAGACTTTAAACTAAAGTTTCAAACTGAAGACTGTAAACTAAGAAGACTTTGTAAGTTAAAAAACGCTCCAGATGTTGCTGACAAAGTCGTACTCGAACGTGTTTTTGTCGCGTGCGGTATCCATTGTGCACGCAGATGTTTGAAAGCCAAAACTTTATTTAAAATATTGCAAAATAATATCGAAATTTTTATTGAGTTTCTTATAAAATAATATATATAATATAAAAATAAAAATGACGTCTAGTTTTAGTTGCACTGTTGACAAATAGACGGCGCTCCGCGGACTTATCGAACAACCTAGTATTTAATACACTAAAGAAACTGCGAAATGCTCTGAATGTATAAAAAAAAGTCTGATATGCATTTGTTATTGAAGATTTCAAATTTCTTTATAAGGTGAACAATGTAAATGGTCTTAATAGTTAAAACAAAAACATAGAAAAAATCGTAAAGTTATATACAATATTATAAATGACGAATTAAATTGTGTATACTTTTCGTCCTTTGTATTTATCTTCTTTGCGTTTTTATATATCTTGTTATTTTATGTACTTGAATATGATATATTATTGTAATTATATACGCATAGTACAATTTTTTATCACCTTTGATATCGATTAACAATGGTTTTAATAATATTAAGTTTATCTGCATCGTATTCTCATACATTTCTATTGGCTGTATACTGATATTATTTCTTATATGATAAATGTAAAATGTGTAAGGCCTATTACGTGCACTTAGACTTGGAAAACCAGGTACATGGATGAATAAACCGTTTTCAACGCTTCGTTCATCATGCGTGGAATTTAAGTAAAGTCAAAAAATTCTAATACTAGAACTATTAAAACAGTATAAATGACTATGTTTCTATAAAAATTAGATAAATATTTCATGTTATTTTATGAGATTTTATTTAAACGATTGAATGCATAAACTTATTTTTCTTTACATTTTTTTTTTTAATATGTATATGTGTGTATATAAAGGTTATACGTGTTTCGTTTAAAGATATATACGTGCATAAATATATGTTTCCAAAGTGAACTTGGTAAAGTTATCACTTAAATAATTACAACTTTATTTTAAATGTAAATGCATTTTTATTGTTTTTGCATGCTCCAGAGATAGAGTTATCAATAATAATAACAAGCATATTACGGACTAAAATCTATTGATATTCTTCTCTACCTAAACTCTTAATTCCTCAATAGAAAAATACAAAAATAATTTGAACACCTAATAGACTTTGCAGACCAAAGTCCTTCAAACGTCTGACCATGTATTTTCTCACATTTTCCATTAAATCTTCTCCGTTTATAATATATTAAACGGATCGATTTTTATTTCTCTCCTTTATCCTCAATTTTCTGTCGAATTTTTATTACGACAGTAATAGATAGTCCAAATAATAATCCATTACACACAAAAACCAAGTGCAAACCTAAATAACCAATTTCCTACAGTAAGCTAATCAGAAAAAAAATATTTTTATCAAGTTTGTAACTTTTATAGCAGTTCAACATTTAGTTACAACAATCAAAACTAAAAGTTCCACTGCTTAGGTAGAAATAAATCAAAAACAAGCGTCTCATGAGAGGGACAATGGTGAGTAGTGGGTTAAGATCCTTTGGTATCGGTGATTTTAACAAGAATTTGGGAGGCTGAGTATTTAGGAGCATCGACCCCCTGCGGCAAAAGACTTTTTCGCAGGAAAGCAATTTGAACGAGGCACGGAATCTCCAGAAGAAGGACGGCCGGTAAAGGACCTTCGGGTACTTACCTTGCCTTCGTGCCTTATCCGCTTGGCGGTCTGACACCACCGTCCCTGACTAAATCTTTGGAATTTACTTCTCGTAAATGGTGAAGCACAATCAGTCCTTTTCCGTTACCTGACGCGGCAGCTTCGAAAATGCGCCTGTCATTTCGTATATTCATCGACAACAGATAGACGTGGCTCATCTTTTCTTCGCAATGTTTTACTGTTAAAGTTTTGAGTGAACAGATAAAGGATGAACCAAAGTGAGAAAATTTGGACAATGGATATATGAATAAATTGCATCGATAAGTTGCTCGAATTAATTTTTCGTTAGTTTCTACCACGCAAGACGATTTTTGTTTTTTTTTTGATTGTTACAATACACACATTACTAGGAGTCTATGAAACGTAAGTATATGAAACATATTAGCATATACCAGCTGGTTTGCGGTCTATTTAAAAATCTCACTTCTTTTTACACGTAGATACATCAGGGATGCTCGATTTGCCCTCTATCTCTGCATAAGATCGTCATGTCAGAGTCGTTGGTTGTATTTTAGCTATCTAAAGTCAGTAGGTACGTTTAAACTAATTGTTTACGAATAGTTTAACTTAAATTCGAGTATTTCTTTGATGATCTGAGAAACTCGCTCCTCGTAATTTAATATACACACCACTTTATATACCAATTGAATTATTGTATTTTTTTTCTCTCTAATCGAACCTAGCTCGAAAAGCACCATGCAAAGTGGTCGAAACGTCGCTCATACGTAGCACCGCCATCTTTCAAAGTAAGAAAACTTAGTTTGTATGCTCTATTATATATCGTATTGTATACCGTGTTTTCATCGATAGCAGATAGACGTGGTGTTTTATAACATCATTTTTGTTTCGCAATGTTTCATCGTTGAATTTTTGTGCGAAAAGTTAAGGGCTTTATGCAAAGTAAGGAAATGTATTTTTCTCAGTCCAGTTATACAAGGGTCCAATTTTTTTGCACGCCTTTTTCGTACATACGGTTCTTCTTAATTCTTAATTCTTAAATTTCTCCAATTTTTAATGCAATATATTTATTAGCCCCTTTAATTATTCGAGTCACACAACCGTGGCCAAAAATTATGCACACGCGAATGTCCATCTCGTCGACAGTATTTTAACAGTAGTTATACGGTTCTTCTCAACCTTAATTCTTAAATTTCTCCAATTTTTAATGCAATGTATTTATGTTCTCTTTAATCATTTGAGTCACACGACCGTGGCCAGAAATGACGTCTCACAGGCGAATATCGATCTCGTCGACAGTACTTTAACTCTAGAAGATCAAAGGGACTATTAATATAAGTATATGCATATGCTCGCTATGACCATTGTCATGTGTGTTATTAGAGACTATCAAGCATGTGAGGTTAGGAGTAAGACACTTATGGCGATAAGAAAACTTATTTCGCATGCTTCATTATATACCGTATTATATACCGCATTTTCATTGATAACAGGTAGAAGTGGCGCTTCATACCATCGTTTCTTTTACGCAATATTTCGTTGTTGAAGTTTTGAGTAAAATGTTAAAGGCTTTAAGCAAAGTAAGAGGACTTATTTAGTATGCTCTATAATTTGTTTGAAAGTTTATCTGAACTGGAAATATAAAAATTCAAGAGCAGGACAGTTGATATAGACAGCAGTAAGTACAGATTAATTCGAAGTATTTGGACTTGAGTGTTAATGTAAGTGACTGCAAGATATTAATCGTCAATAGTTTTTTGAAAATGGAACTTGGTTAAATATCTTGAAGAATGATGTGCAAAAATTATTTTGGACAAACCATGTAGTGCCAGTTTTTTTTATCTTACGCGGAAACATTGAAAACTCGTCTGTCATTTGACTTTTTCAATTACAACAGATAGGCAGGGCAATTGTTTTTGTGCCATAATATTTGTACAACGTTTTATTACGAAAGTTTCATGTAAAAGTGAAACGTTCTATACATATCAAATGCTTTACTTGTTTCACGTATTGAACAATTTACGCGGTAACCAAATTACAAGAAAAATGTAAAAGTTTTACGTTCGGATAATACGTGTAGCGAATGTTGGGATTAATCAAAAATATTTCGATTTGATAATAAATATAAATCACCTTACCTTTTCAATTGTTAATGGTTTTTGAAAATAAAATTGTAGTTTTAAAATACAATTAGAATATACGTATAATGTGTGTTCAAAAATGATACATGCACTTAACTAATCCTTATAAAATTAATTACTTTTTTCATGTATTACTTCATTACTAGTAAGTAGCTTATAAAACAACCCCGCTTTGAAATAAACTTGTGCGCTTTATTCGGCATTAAGTTAATCAAATTCTGTATGTCCTTCAGCACAAATTTACTCTAAACATTGGTGATTGCACATTTAAATTCACTAACATTAATAAACTGCCAACAACCTTTGTATATTTTCCTGGATAATATGCGCAATAAATTTTCCATCGGATATAAATTCGTTTGACATAATCGCCACCGATATGTGGTCGTTCATAAACCACAATCTAGTGAATAACGCATTATAAACAGGTGCATTATCTCAATGGAATTGATACTCTTTATCATTCAATTATTTACAAAATTATAATAAATCGCTTCCGAATATAATTTAGTACTTCCTCGCATTTATTGGTCAGGAAATAAAAGTCAGATACCTTGTCGACATTTTAAAAATTAAAAAATGGTAAATATACACAATGGGTTAACCCATTATTCTGTTTAATATTTTTAACTTTTATAGTTTATAATTTACCGTTGTCTCTTTTTTGTGATTCTTGTTTTTTATTTATGTCTACCTAAGCAGTGAAACTTTTAGTTTTGATCGTTGTAACTCAATGCTGTACTGATTGCTACAAAAGGTACAAACTCAAGAAAAATATATTTGCTCTAATTAGCTTACAGTAGGAAATGAATTAATCAGTGCATTATTTAAGTTTGCACTTGGCTTCGACATATGATGGCTTAAGTAACAGAGTTGCGCACCAAGTCTCTTGGATAATACTTTATAACGTCTAACTGTAATTTTTAATGTTTAAAATGTATAGTCGTGAATTTAAATTGCTCTAATCGATCAATTTTTAATCTATTTATTAAGAAAAAATATTCATAAGAAATATTTTATTACAGTATAACAAGGGCAGCTGACTTGCTTAACATTATTATACTCGAAGGGTACCTGCTACATTGTTACAACGGTCTAAATCAGCATATATGGTTTGAAAAAGTGTATGCACGAATGCTTATAGGAAATATCTCATTATTTGAAAAAAAAAAAAAAAAAAAAGAAAATGTGTACAATGTTGCAATAAAACGTGACATAGATATGATGTGGAATTTAATGTATTAGCGACAGAAAAAAATTCATTATTTTACATGGCGTTACTTGAATTTGAAATGCGCTTATACGTAGTGCAGTGGACATATTTGTACGTCTTTCACTTTATAGAACTACCGTTTAACTTTATTTTTGGCGCAAAAAATTTGATTTCATTGTTAAGGGTAAGATCTTCAAACTCACACCTGACAGAGGACATGCCAGACTCGTGCTTTTATTTTGCAATCCAGGATTTAATATCGCAGGATACAAAAGCCATGGACAAAAAACATAGTGAAGTTCTAACATATAATAGATGTCAATTTTAATTTTGAAAATTGAATATTCAATAGATATTTAAAGAAATAATTCAATAGAAATTTAAAGAATATTTCTATGTAACAACAACCCTCAAATTTCGATGACAACGCGCTGAATGCTTTAATTAGATCAAATACACAACAATCAATTATGGTATTATTAAGGAAACTGTCACTTCGCACACGATGCGAAAACGCTTACGACGTATTAACACTAAACCTACCAAAGCCCTCAAAATGACCGGTCAATGGTTTCTTAGAAAAATGACTGCACTTCGTAGAGGAGCATTTTTTGAGATTTTCCAGGATTTTACCACAGAGTATAAAACACTTTATCGATCTCTTCACAACACTTCTTAATCCTCTTTTTTCTTTTAAGGCTATATATATATGGTACATAAATATATCCAAAAAGTGACTGGTAAGTTTAGTGTTAACAAAGTGAGCAGAATGCGAATCGATAAAAAAATGCATGAGAATTTTCTCCCGCCTTTTCTGATGCTAAAAAAAATGGTATCTAACACTGGGATGTTCAAAGTTGCGCGTGGCTAAAAAAGCGTAACTTGCTCGGAAGGAATATGCACCGTAATACGACGTTTAATCGTTCTACCCCTCAACTTACTCGTTAAAACGGCCGGAATTCCTGTGGTGCAATCTATTCGAGCCGACGTTCAACGA
The DNA here is from genome assembly GCA_038496175.1 of Ampulex compressa. Classification (NCBI taxonomy): domain Eukaryota; kingdom Metazoa; phylum Arthropoda; class Insecta; order Hymenoptera; family Ampulicidae; genus Ampulex; species Ampulex compressa. Next base: position 71,198 of record JBCFXI010001142.1, read on the forward strand.
GCGATGATTAATGCCGAATTAAGAAAGTAAACGTCGTCTGCCCGGTCACGTAACGTGTCCCGTGTTCATTAGGTTCACGTAGGTGTGGTTTAGGTTCAACTAGCTTCATGCTGAAAATAATAGCTTGATCGTAGCGTTTTTGACGTCAACCTTTCTACGTATTCCCTTGCCCTCGTATACAACCCATGCACGCAATCCGTAAGAGCTCTCGTTTATTCGATTGCGATCGATCTTGAATAGTATATCAGAGTGGATGTGTTAAATCGCACGAGGGCAATAAATGTTAAGCATACGATTTATTGGAGATTGAATTATTTAGAGACAATGTCGATGTTGATGAAAGATAGAAGAATAGCGCGGTTGGTTTAGTTTTAAGGCTCGTTGTTTTTTTTTTGTTTTTATGATATGTAATTAATAACCCTTGCGGGTCTCTAATATCAAATATGGGTATACTTACGTAAGGAAGGAAATTAATTTAGAATCATATTATAAAAAAGTTTCGTGCAATGGAGAGATTTTGGGTATTACGTCACCAATTTTACTACTCGTACTCTCCAAACGTTATAATTATTGTTATATTTTGGATCACGAATGCTGTTGCTTCGTATTATTTGCTACGAAGTGAATAATTTTTCAGGGAATAATATCTTCTGAATATATGCACATATAATATTATGTGTACTGTAAAACCGATAAATAAAAATCTATTTTTAAACGATACATCTGAGGCTAGATGGTCTTAGTATTTGATGCTAAAAATTAATTTTCTACAATACAAGATTAGTATAATAGCTTATTATATTCAAGATCAGTATAGTAGCTCAGTATATTCAAGATCGCGAGCATATCTTATTGGAATTACGGAATTACATTCAAGTGAAATTTTGCAATTACGTTCATTTCCAGATGCTGGCGATTTTCCTGGTGCTCGTGTCCGTGTGCTGGGCCGAGGGCGTCGGAGGAAGTGTTCTCGTAGCCGATACTACAATGTCCAGGATGGTGGAACTGAACGCGGACGCTCCTTTCTGCGCCCTTTACAACGATCGTGGTGTCATCCAGAGGATGGTCCTCGGCGCTGATCCCAGAAAAGTGCGCCAAATGTCAAGCAACCTGGTCGCCGACCTGGAGGAGACGTGCAAGGCTTCGCGCGATAAGGGAAAGGTATTACATATTCATGGGAAAATCTGGCCCCCTTTTCCGTCACGAAAGTATTGGCGTATTCACTCTTTCTTTAATATCTTCGTACATTGCATTCGAATATTATCGAAAAATATGAATTTGGTTTCCTTCTAACATACGAAAGTAGTGTATTTTTCCTTGGTTCGAAATGTAGTAAGATATATTGGTAGAAATGGTTTATTAACACGTTTGTAACCGTATACTCTTAATATTTTAATTTTATGATATGGGAACGACTCTGGGCTGCGTGTGTTAGAACAGAAAGATTTTATTTATAAGATAATGAATTTAACTGAAAATAGATATATTGTTTCTATATCTT